>VKKT01005593.1:47082-57804 GCA_008038995.1 Haliotis laevigata | reverse complement strand
CCCATGTGGGGAATCGAACCCGGGCCTTCGGCGTGACGAGCAAACGCTTTAACCACTAGGCTTTCCCACCGCCCCGGAGTAGCTATGAGTGAGTGAGTGAGTTTAGTTTTACGCCGAACTCAGTAATATTCCAGCTATATGTCGGCAGTCTGTAAATAATCGAGTCTGGACCAGACATATCCAGTGATCAACAGCATGAGCAGTGATCTGTGCAATTGGGAACCAATGACATGTGTCAACCAAGCCAGCGAGCCTGACCACCTGAACCCATTAGTCGCCTCTTACGACAAGCATGGGTTACTGAAGGCTCATTCTAACCCGGACCTATACAGGTCGACTAGCTATGAAGGTTGGTGGTTACTCTCACACAGTCAATAGTAGACTAAGGCTTAGTCTCTGAATATATATAATTTTGATAGTAACAAACAAGCCCATATATATTGAAAAGGAGCCCTAGGGAGACCAGAGAGGAACCTGAGGAAATCTAGACTTGCTTTATTTAGGGCTTTAGCACTGCAGAGAGGGCTTGGCGGTAGGGAAATTAATGTGGTTCAGGGACTGTGAGACAGACTAAGTCAATAGTAATATGTAAACAATTAATTTTACCTGTGTTCATATTATTTCCTGCATTCTGATTAGCTGAACTGGTAACATATGACTGCATTTATTTAACAATGAATGTAAAGATATATAGCCATGCCACCATCGCAGATTACTTTCACCACTACAGACTGTCAGAGCCAGAGTGAATTCCTATTATGTTCAAGTATACAGGGATGGCAACAGGAAAATCTATTTTCAGCTGAAAACTTAATATTGTGTCATCAAATGGTGGGTTCAGAATGATCAATTTGAAATAAAATCGGCGGAAATCAGCGGATCAGCGGAATATTGCCAACCCTGAGTATAGGCAACAGGACATTTTAGCAATATTCATACATTTTAATTAAGCATGCGTTTTTTTGTGCTTCAAGAACAAGATGCTGTTGTTGTAAACCGTCTTTGAAGTGGCCTTCCACCTGTAAACATGCCACACAGCGATTGTTGGATTCGAATCACCGATCTGCACCAAAGATTCCAACCAGTCACACTGACAAATTTTGACATTACGTCACCAACGTCTGCGACTGCAGTGGTGCAGACAACATCTGCGGTTGAGAGCATGTGAGTGGAGACATGTTCTCTTCAATGACATGTCCAGATTCCTCTTGCACCGCGCTGATGGCCGAATCCAGATCTGTCCCCTATCGAACACGTCTGGGACGAAATGGAGAGAAGATTTAGACATTGGCCAAGTCCCTCAGTCACGCTTTGATTGACTCTATGAGGCGCAGGTGTTAAACATGCATCAATGCTCATGGTGGACATACACATTATTGACTGTGTTAATAAAAATTTTGACCGTTCTCTCACTGTGACCTCATTAGCATGATGGTAGAATGATTTTCTTGCAATATTAAAAAAGTCTCATCATGAAAAAGATCAGTTGTTTATTCACATATCTAACTTAATGTCAATCACAATAACTTTTGCCTTTGAGCATAGAAGACTGTAATCAACTCTGTGTGGCAGATGTTACTTTGTACACACAGATTCTTATCATTTTAGCGTTTTCTATTCTGTATGTATAGTTATAGGTATTCTGTATGTATATTTAGTGGTAGGATAGTATAAGATGTAGTTCATGTGTTCCTCAAGCCCTTAACAAACCCAAGCAATGATGTGCTCGCCTGATTGGCCAAGCTAACCCTCAAACCCTTTGTCTTCCAGCTTGCACTCAGTCTGCACAGACAAGTTACTGAACAGACAAGTTTACATTAAACCTTACACATCAGGTTAGTCCAGTATGTCTATATATATTAATATTGTTTATTTTTACAGTACATTAAACCTGTTCTGTTTAAGAGATTAAATTAAGAGTTTAATATTATCTACATATCATCCATAATCTATTTAGATAAATGTGTTAACTAGGGCTCATAAATTGTAAGCTTGTGTAATTACTAACATATTGCTTTTCTATCCCTTTACTCTTGTGTGCATGAGATAAGAGTGTTAAAGTACTAAAGTCGGACATGCTAGAAAAATGCTTTTTAGCCTTAATATTTTTATAAAGGTGATAAATGTACTATGTTGTCAATATATCCACTCGCCTACAGTGTACCTAATTTTCATTTAAATCGATTTAACATTCCCATGCATTTAAAGGGCAGTTTACAGGAGAGAATTTGGTACCAAAACAACAACTCAAGATTTTTTCCGAGTTTAACAAGAGAAATCTGAAATAGGCTTTACATTTATGCTAATAATACAGATGGTGTAAAAATATGAATTAACATTTTTCTTAACCCCAAAAAATGTTGAATGTTTGTGTTACTTTACTTAATGATCATTTCTTTATTGAAGAAATATTAATATATATGTTAAGTCTTAATAAATAAGGGTAAGAGTTCCTTATGTACCCCCCACCTAATTTTTAACTATAAACTATAGACTAAACTAAAAGTGTTTGGTCATCACAAACTAGGCAGGGGGTACGTAAGGAACTCTTTCCTAAATAAGTTTCCCGTCATGCATGCACATCTTTATCAAAGTGTTCGCTATGGCCAATACTTTGCATTCGATCGTTGCAAAGGTTTATAAGTTTTTGTGCTTGATAAAAACAGAGGTAAACCTTTCATTAGTTTAGAAAGGGTTTATTACAGAACTTGTAGAGCAGTTGGTATGTCTTACCAACATTCTGGAGTAGTATACACAATGGGGCTACGGGACCAGGTCCCCCCCAAGGGATCAATTTAAATATTGAGCCCTTGGGAAGTCCCTTATCCCGTAGCCCCATTGTGTATACTACTACTGAGGTGCATGAAAAATGTGAAGAAAATCGGTCGAATAGTTTCTGAAATATTGACTTTTAAGTGAGCATGGGGTCGGTCGGGAAAGGCAAAATGTCCAACTTTTTGTCGTAATTAAGTCTTAATGTAATGAAGTCATCGAGTGTTCCCAATGCCGTTTTGCTATAGCGTAACCATCTGCCGAGATGCATGCAAAACTTCACGAAAATCGGTCAAATAGTTTAGGAAATAATCACTTTTTTGTGAGCATGGGATCGGTCTGGCGAAAGGCTAACAATCCAAGGTAGTGATGTACTTGTTATATATTATCGAGGCGAGAGGTGTTTTTAGCTGAATGAAACGCAGGTCGCGGTAGTCATCACCTCGCTACCGTCTCGGGGGTTGCTTTGAGCGAGCGCCGTGGACGAGTATAAGTGTGTGCTTTTGTGTGTTCTGGCTCGGCTATGATTATGCACAGCCGGCTGACTAGTGAGGCTACAGATGTCTGAAAGTGAATGAAACGCATCTCTCGGCAGTTCCTCCCCGTGTCATCGTCTCGGTATCACCGAGCGAGCGCTGTGCGCAAGTCGCAGTGTGTGTACGCGAGATATGAAGCCGGACTCGGTGCCAAAACGACGAAAACCATATGCTCTGTCACAACTCAGGTCTACGACGGCGTAGCGTCGTAATTCCTTCCCATTCCACCAGAACATCGACTTTACCTGTGGGAAGATCTTGAGAAAGATCAATTCATCGACCAAGCTTTGAGTGCTGTCAGCAGCGTGCTGTACCACAGATACGGCATGTTTTTGGCCCTGGTGACCGCGGCGATCATCACGGCAAAGCATTGTCAATTTAAAGAAGAAAAGAATAATAATGATAATAATATACAACATGGATGCGCAACAGGAGGAGAAAACGCCGACAACACCGATACAACTAGTCACCACCACCAAGAATCCTAAAAAAGTCGCTGCCGGTTGAAAAGGTGGTTTAACCAAGCACCACAAAAATTATACCCATTACACTTCGTAGATTGTCGCCGCCATGGCAACGGGATTAAGCGTGGTCGTCGTTATGCTGCTATATAATAATAACAAGCAACAACCACCACTGCAACAGCAAACGATGCAATTAGAAATAAATCTGCATGTTATGTCATAATTTTTGTTAAAAGAAAAATATATATATATTTTGATATACACACGATGTCGTCATAAGGAAAAACATTCGTCAACAATGCATATCACGCCGCCATGGTGGCTGGACTAACCGTAGGTTACACTCGCTTAACGAAAATGGTTCTCAAACAGCCGATGATCAAACTCGATTTCAACGTGCAGGACATGGGCATGCTCGTCATGGACTTAAGGATGGCGAATGCCACCAAGGACATTCTCTAGAAACAAGGAATTATACTGGAAAATATTTTGAAGTACATGTAATATTAAAAAACACATAGTATAAAAAAGAATGGCTACGATCGCCATGATGGTCGGTGGTGCATTAGTCAACACCCTGGCATTTTCCGGGAGCTAATTATCTCTTCTCCAAATTACGAACGTCAAACCTGTCCGAAATGGAAGCGGAACGTAAACATCACGATTTGGCCTTGGACAAACGGCAAGCCACTCAAGCCGAGTACGCCAATAAACAAGTGCAGAGAATACAGTTCATCAACGACCAACTCTCACTCGAAAACCACGCCGTTCAAACGTTCAAGAAAGTCGACGATACCATGCGAGAATACTACCTGCTCACCGGCAAACGACCCGAACCTCTCAGCGACGAACCCACACTCTCTCAGTTTTACACGCCTTCCCCGGAACAGAAAGACCCGGAACTGATTTTCATCATGCTGGGTCTAGCGGCGACCATGTTGATCGCCAAACAATTAGACTAAAGTATATTTATGTGTATATACATAAAGATGGAAAGGCGTGCACCGTTTAACTGCAAGTACGTGCTGCTAGGAAAAAGCAAAACCTGCGGCAGGAAATGCACCACCGAATATTGCGGCATACACATGATGTCCATATGAAAGGGTTTCATGAATTACAAATGCGAAGTGTGCGGCGTGGGCATGAAATGCCATTATCGGACGGAGCGGACGTGGTACGAGGCCATCTCATCTACTTGACTAAAAGAGACTATCTCAACGAACACAACCAACTGCTCAGAATAAAAATTTAACATGCATCACGAAAATCGCTTTTTTTTCAAGTCGCTTGAAAGTTTAACTATCCAACGTATTGACGGGGTTGCTAACATTTAACAGCGAGACATACCTTGCACACCAACAAACTACTAGAGATTTTGACTTCACCCCTGACTATAGCGAACAACCTATTAGAGATTTGATTTCACATCTGACTATAGCGAACAACCTATTAGAGATTTTACTTCGCATCTGAATATAATTATTTTTCATTTAGATAAAGTTTTTCACAGATTGATATAGCAACGATGATTACCGTTCAAGAAATGAAAAGGATTGCCAAAAAACACGGTGTGATCGGTTACTCCCTTTTGAGGAAACCTCTACTGCTGAAATTGCTCAGTATCTTTTACGAACGACGACAACCCACGGTGAAACAGCTCAAGCTCCAAGCGAAGGATCGGGACTACGGTTCGTGCGGATGAAGCACACCATAGGTAAGTATCTGAGAGGCTGGAGGATGGACGTCGACAAAAACATGGATGTTGACGACATCAAACCGCTGGTCGCCAACAAAGTCTACGAGGAACTGAACGATCTGGGAAGCCTCAAATTCAAGTGAAAATGTCGCTGGACAAACAGCAGACGGACGGCACTACCGAGCACGTCCAGCCTTACTTCAGAGGAAAGCAGGAAGTCGCGACTCAGCCGAGTCTGTCGACACGTTTATCGACACCTCGTTGCAAAAAATACGAGAATCCCTGCAACGCTACATGCACATGGGTTCAGGTTGGGTCTAGACAGGATGGACACAGTCTATCAGGACATAGCAAACTACATACCGCTCAAAGGAGGGTCGTACCTAGACTTGCCACCGTACTACAAGAAAAAGAAAGCCATAGTCAACGTCAAAAACAAAGGCGATGATTGCATGAGGGTTGCGATCAGATCCGCGAAGTTTCGGGCCAAAGCACATTCAGACAGACGATGGGATCAACTGGGACGGCATAGACGAACCCACCCCCATCTCCCAGGTCACCAAACTCGAAAAACAGAACAACATAGCCATCAATTTCTTCGGACACGAAGGGAATAAAACGATCGTGCACAGCATCCCCTCCTTCACAAACAAACACCGCAAGACGATCAATATATTCATGTTCCAGCAAGGCGACCTGCTGGAATCCCACCGGGAGGATTGCCAAGGCGTGGGAGAGACGGCCATCCGAATAGACATGCCCGACAAAAAGAAAAACACGCTAAACTTCTTCAACCACAAACATCAAATGCCCGTGCCCTACGTCATCTACGCCGACTTCGAAGCCCTCATCAAAACCGTCGACACTGTCGCGCTGTCGTCTCCGGAAAAAAGTTTCACGCATAAAACGCAAGAACACAAAACCTGCGGGTTCGGTTTCATTGTCCTCGGTAGACAACGGTAGCATTCGTTTCCCCGTCGAATCGAACGCTCCCGTGGTCTACCGAGGTCCCGACACGGCCGAACGACTTCTCACGTGTTTGCAAAACGAAGAGAAAATCATCAGGAAACAGCTGTACATCGTCCCCATGACCCAAGACGACTGGCGAACTCATAAGAAAGCTAAGAATTGCCACGTGTGCGACGAACCCAGAAACGGGGATGTCGTGAGAGATCACTGCCACATCACCGGCAAGTACAGAGGTGCCGCTCACAATGTGTGCACCTTGAAGCTCAAAATCAATCCCAAGACCATCAAAATCCCGTAGTGTTTCACAATCTTCGCGGTTACGATTCTCACCTGATCATGCAGGCCATCGCGAAGGTTGACGGCAACATAACGTGCATCCCCAACAACATGGAAAAAACACCTCGTTCTCGTTAGACGGTCTGAGATTTATAAATAGCGTTCAGTTCCTGCTGACCTCCAAACGATACGCCAAAGCCAACAACAAGTACGGCTGGGCCATGAGTCAGTATCTCCCCATCGGGGGATTCGCCCGAGATGATTGACGTGAATAGCATCACGCCTGATTCGAACAAAGGCTACATGCTCAAAGTGGACTTGGACTATCCCGCAGAACTA
This sequence comes from Haliotis laevigata, assembly GCA_008038995.1. Classification (NCBI taxonomy): domain Eukaryota; kingdom Metazoa; phylum Mollusca; class Gastropoda; order Lepetellida; family Haliotidae; genus Haliotis; species Haliotis laevigata. The sequence continues at coordinate 50,752 of VKKT01005593.1, read as the reverse complement.
CACGAATCGCACAACACCTATCCGCTAGCTCCCGAACGATTGAAGGTGAACCCGGACTGGATGTCTGAATATCAGCGAAAATTGCTGGGAGACAATAAGCTGTCTAACGTCGAAAAACTTGTGCCGAACTTGATGAACAAGTCAAAATACGTTGTTCACTATCGCAATCTGCAGCTGTACTTGGCGCTGGGAATGAAAATACGCAGGGCGCTCCAGTTCGATCAAAGTCCATGGATGGAACCTTACATTCGGTTGAACACGAGTCTGCGAAAAAACAAGCCACGAGCAATTTCGAAAAAAAATTGTACAAGCTCATGAATAACTCGGTGTTTGGCAAGACGATGGAGAATTTGAGAAAACGCTTTAACGTGAAATTAGTCAGATCCATCGAGGAGGAAAAAACTCAGGCAACTCATAGCCAGCCCGGCTTTCAACCTAAGCAAGATATTCGACGACGACAAAAGCCACGTCAGATTCAAGCGGCCCGTTTATGTGGGGATGAGCATCCTCGACTTATCCAAACACTTGATGTACGATTTCTGCTACAACGAACTGAAAAAGCAGTACGGCGACAGGTGCAAATTGCTGTACATGGACACAGATTCCCTGCTGATGGAAATTCACACCGAGGACGTGTACCAGGACATGAAGAAACACATGCACCTGTACAACACAAGCGACTACCCTAAAGAACACCCTATGCACAGCCAAGTCAACAAAAAAGTGCTCCACGAGATGAAGGACGAATGCGTGGGCACGCCGATCGCCGAGTACGTCGGCTTAAGACCCAAGATGTATTCCATCAAGAAAGCAGACGATGACGAAATCCGAAAGGCATGAAAAAAACACATGGTGAAAAAACACATGGTGAAAAAACACATGAAGCACGCCAAATTCAAGGAAGCCCTGTTCAAGAATAAAACGTTCAAACACCAAATGAACATGCTGAGAAGCGAYGGACACAGGATATACGGACTGAGAATCAACAAGACCTCGCTGTCTCCCATGGACACAAAACGATGGATCGCCATCGACGGAGTCACCACTTACGCGTACGGACACAAACGCATATCAAATAATTGAACGCTTACGCACACATGCGTACATATATCATGGAGAAAATTTATTACGGGTACTGGAAAGGCGCGCACGCCATCCGGAAAGCCGCTCGAGTCTCGGAAGAGAAAGCCAAAGCTTGGCTTAAAAAACAAGCCATCTGGCAAGTCTACCTGCTGACGCCTCGATACATCCTGAGAAGAAAATTCGACTTTTCAACGCGGAATCGCTTCCACCAAGCCAACCTCCTGTTTCTCCCTCACGACAGGGTGAGGCGTAAAACCTACAATTACGCCCTGACCGTCGTCGACGTCACCAGTTGCTACAAGGAAGCCGAACCGTTGACAATGAAAGATTCAAACGAAGTCGCCAAAGCCTTAGAACGCATATACAAACGCAGTCGCTTGACCTGGCCTGCCGTATTGCAAATCGATCCCGGACGCGAGTTCATGGGAGCCGTGTCACAACTGCTGGCCAAGCACGACGTCCAGGTGAGACGAGGTATAACAGGAGCTCACTGAATCCAAGCCATAGTCGAGAGATTCAATCGCACCTTAGGCGAACGTCTGTTCTCACATCAGTACCCGCAGGATTTAATGGATCCCCAAAACAGAAACATGGAATGGGTCGTACGCTTACCGCGAGTGGTGGATGCCATCAACAACGAAGTCACCAGACTTGTTGGCAAGAGACCCGTCGAAGACGTCAAAATGAAATCTGTAGAATCGGCGGTGGCAGCAGCACGTCGCGATAAAACAGAGAAAACATTACCGGACCGGGTCAGCGTTAGGTACTTGTACCAGCTGGGAGAATACGAGGGAGACAGCAGATAACGCGCCACCGATCCGATATGGTCCATGAAAACATACAACGTAGACCTTGTCGACATCAAACCCAACTTTTGCTACCTGAAAGACGGACCGCCGTCAGAGAGGAGTTGATTATCGTACCTCACGACACAGTCCCTTTTAGATAGCCCACTGCATGATCATTCTCATGATTATTTGTGTGTGCTATTAGGTTGTGGTATGCTATGTGGCCAGCCAGCTTTACAGTGAGCTACACATGGTGAATAACAGCTGTGTCTCGCCCACAGCGCTCGCTCGGTGATACCGAGACGGCGACCCGGGGAGGAACTGCCGAGAGATGCGTTTCATTCACTTTCAGACATCTGTAGCCTTACTAGTCAGCCGGCTATGATCATCATAGCCGAGCCGAAACACACAAAAGCACACACTTATACTTGTCCACGGCGCTCGCTAAAAACAGCCCCCGAGACGGTAGTGAGGTGATGACTGCCGAGACCTGCGTTTCATTCAGCTAGAAACACCTCTCGCCTCGATAATATATAACAAGTACAACAATACATTGGATTGTTAGCCTTTCGCCAGACCGACCCCATGCTCACTAAAAAGTGATTATTTCCTAAACTGTTTGACCGATTTTCGTGAAGTTTTGCATGCATCTCGGCAGATGGTTACGCTATAGCAAAACGACATTGGGAACACTCTCGATGACTTCATTATATTAATTAAGACTTAATTATGAGAAAGAGTTGGACATTTTGCCTTTTTCCGACCGACCCCATGCTCATTTAAAGTCAATATTTCAGAAACTATTCGACCGATTTTCATCACATTTTTCATGCACCTCAGTAGTAGTATACACAATGGGGCTACAAATTGAGCCCTTGGGGGGGACCTGGTCCCGTAGCCCCATTGTGTATACTACTTCTGGCGTCAAATGCCGTGATATTGCTGGAATATTGCTAAAAGCGGCATAAAACCAACTCACTCACTCACTCTAACCGACAAGTTTACAATATTGTAAACAAATCAGACAAAACCGGGACGTATCAAACTTATCTGGGCAAACTGTAAAGGGTTTGTTGTGAGGAACAACACTACCTTCAAGCTCTCGCAAGTGAAGGAAGTTGATCCTTGCGTCGTTTGGCAGGATAACCCCTGAAGCGTGGCAGAAGACAGAAGACCACGTCCTCGCCATTGAACGTCAATACCGTCAATGTGACGGAGAGGACATGAGTCCTGTGACACATGTTGTGATTTGTATATTTATTTCAAAACAAACACACACACACACACACACATACAGTACAACCAGAAATTATTGAGAATTTAAAGAATGTATTTTTTTTTTTTTTCACTCATTACTCGCGTATTAAATGTGAAATTAGCAGAACATAACTCCAGATTCAAAGACAGGTGAACAGTTAGTATTTTGTCAAGTCACCATGGGCAGCAATGCAGGTTTCAATGCGGCGGGGCATACTACTGATCAAAGAAGTTAGAGAGTTGTGGTTTATGCTGTCCCAAGATCGGACCACCTCTTCTTTCATTTCAGCAATATTTTTCAGATTTTTCTTATTGACATTTTCCTTTTCTATTGGATTTAGGTCAGGGCTATAGCTTGGCCAATCTAATACTGTCATATTTTGGGTCCGAAACCAGGCCTGTGAATGCTTTTAACGATGTTTTGGGTCGTTGTCCTGCTGGAAAATCCAAAAATTTCCAAAGAACATGTGAGCAGATGGTAGTAAATGTCCCTCGAGAATATCTGTGTACCGTTCACTGTTCATATTCCCTTCAAATACACA
>VKKT01005590.1:46690-58388 GCA_008038995.1 Haliotis laevigata | reverse complement strand
ATGTTACACTATTAACAACATTGTCAAACACATGTTACACTATTAACAACATTGTCAAACACGTTACACTATTAACAACATTGTCAAACACATGTTACACTATTAACAACATTGTCAAACACATGTTACACTATTAACAACATTGTCAAACACATGTAACACTATTAACAACATTGGAGTTACAAATCAATATGGAATAAATGGTGTCCGTAATTCCAATAGCAATTCGTCAGTACGACGTTCAATGGGCGTACAACTGCAGTGGCAGTGTGAAATATAATGGAAGTGATAACGGCAATGAAAAGAGTGATTATAATCGCCCAGCAGCAACAATGGTAAAGAATACATGACAAGTGTATTGGATAACATCTTCCTGCCATTCTTTATCAAGTGAATGAGCAATAATTAGCTCTGAAATGTCATGGCAAAGAATGAAAAAGATGTTTTTATCCATAAAACGTGTCATGTATACATGTTCGTCCATCTTTTATATGCCTTTCAAGAACAATGGTCAAGACTCCTAACTGGCAAAAGCTGTCCCTATATAGTCTGTTTGTAGAGCTTCCAGAAATGCTGCATAGTTCCCGGATCACCCTTCACCCCTGTCGTGTCAACATATAGCAACTTCAGTACCACTGCCCTATAGTGACACTTAACAGAATGTACTAGAACTGCAACAAGGACCAACAATAACGACACAAATTTCTATATTACCCGCTGGGAATGCCGAACTGTGGGAATTCATCTGGTACTTCGTGTTAGTAATTCTTTATCTCGAATAATTGAGTCACCTATGACGTACGGAAATTGCCAATGTTTTGAGAATGCAAATCGGTGGGAGGGAAATAACTCTAAATTTGTATTTCTTGTCGTCTATTAGATTCTATGTCATCTGAATAGCTAGTACAGGCTAATTGCCTACCTCTGGTACTCCTTATTATGATCCGATACCCGTGCTTCAAACAGTTCAAAATTAACGTTGAGGTGTTCAGTTCAGTAAGACAAATACGTTGTCCACTCGTCCCACTATGTCTGTTTATGTTCCCCGAGCCCGAAGGACGAAGGGAACATTCACAGACATAGAGGGTACATCAACCCTTTCAGTAAACCTATAATATTTACCTGGTTCCCAAGAATAATATCTTCCTACGCCGTTGGAGATACTGTCGGATATGTCTTGCAGTAATTGACACCGGGTTGAAGACTGTTCGTAGTACATGTATATTGCGGAGCAAGTAGAAGTTCTATAACAGTCCCCCGCACATTCAATCAATGGTATTTTATCCACTGGTTCCCAAGACTCTCGGGTGCTCATCAATAGAAGAGCCATCTTCAGAACTGTACTTGATGTATTCATCTAAGCAGAATAAACAGAGATACTGTAGTTGTGTATATTTGTTTGTTTCTTTATCGCCGCACTCAGCAATATTCCAGCTAAACTCACGGGCAAAAGAAACGTCACTAAAATTATGTTTAATTTTTTAACGAACCTTTTTTCAATAAAAAACGGGTTGAAACAGCTTGCCCGAGCGCAAACAACAAACACTACGCATTGAATTGCACGAGATTCATGTAATTTGAGTAAAAATGTTAAATTTGCACGGAATTTTGCGAAATTCCTTCGTAAAAAGCCGTATTGAATTCAGGTACAAAATGTGTAGAGAAATCATGTATTCCATTATCACATCGTATGGTAAAAAGGAAACATGCCAAGGCTAACAACACAACAGAGAGAACGAGCTATTGGTATGCTAGATTTGGGAGCGACGCAGTCCAATGTTGCAAGGTTGATGAACTGTTCAAAGCGAACAATCCTGAGATTGGTAAGCCGTTATAGACGGACGGGTGTCAGGTCTGACAGGCCTAGAAGTGGAGGTCCGGGGCTCACGACCCCCCAGGAAGACCGTTATTTACGACTGCTTAACTTGAGGAACCGCTTCGTAACTGTGAGGTCATCCGCCCGAACTGCTCTTGGCCATCCAGTCAGCAGAAGGACCGTTGCCAAACGTCTATTACACCATGGTATCAGAGCCTATCGACCGCCGAAGGCTATGACGTTGACGCCTGAACATCGTCGTCAAAGACTGAGGTGGGCGAGAACTGTTGAGCAATGGCAGGTCCAGAGTGTTCTTTGCCGATGAAAGCCGTTTCCAAGTGTTTAAACCAGATCGTAGACAACGGCTATACCGAAGGCGGGGAGAACGTACACGACGTTGCTGCGTACAAGAGACCAACCACTATGGTGGTGGAAGCGTGATGGACTGGGGAGGGTGTGGCGACATGAAGACTGATCTTATCGGCTTCATGGTAATCTAACAGCTGCACGGTACATCAATGAAGTTTTAAGACCAGTCGTCGTGCCATTCATCCAGAATCACCCACGTACCATGTTCCAACAAGACAACGCCACACCTCAAAAGGCACGCATCAGTATGGACTTCCTTAATGCCCAGAGTGTGACGTTACTTCCTTGGCCAGCTCGATCTCCCGACTTTCCCCGATTGAACACCTGCGGGACCACCTTGGACGACAAATCAACAGGCGACAGCCACCCATACAGACAAGGGAGGCGTTGGCACAGGCCCTACAGGAAGAATGGCGGAGAATCCCGATACATGTGATCAGACGACTAACATCATGAGCAAAGATCTACCCAGATGGGATATGATGACATGTGTCAACCAAGTCAGACCACCTGACCATCCGATCATGAGCCCAAAGACCAAATAAGGCATCCTTTTTTTGGTTAGTTTGTTTTTTAATTCTTCACAAATATATTTTCCAGAAAAAATACTTATTAAAGAATGCATTAGTCGGGATGGCAAATACCTTAGATTTGACGTAGGGGTTAAATAATTTTTTCATAATTAGTAGTAAGAAAAATCACCCTCTCTTTTGGACTGTAACTGAACATGTGTCAGAAACATCAATATTATACATTTTATCTGTTCTTGCAAAGACATAATTTCAGTAGTAATTTGGATAGATATGTTCAAAAGTTCACTAATGTTGTGGACGAGAAAACCACACATAGTTCTACGTGTGAAAACTTTACTGAGCTGTAATATGTACATAGCAGTCTCAGATCTTCTCATTCTTCTTGTCTGATTGTTTTACGAAGATGTCGTTTTTTCATAAAAATAATCAATGTCTTGTTTGAGTGGCATTTTAGAAGTTGAGACGTACAATATGGAACAAGTTTTTATGGATAACAACTTCTTTATTTCGTGAGTGCGACGTTTCGATACAGATTCTTGTACCGTTGTCAAGCATGTTGTATAACAATGAAACTACATACATTGTAATTGACAATGGATGTTGTTTCCTGTTGTTTCCAGCATAAATATGCAGCTCCTCCACTTCATGTATCACTCTTGCTTGACAACGGTACAAGAATCTGTATCGAAACGTCGCACTCACGAAATAAAGAAGTTGTTATCCATAAAAACTTGTTCCAAATCAATGTCTTTCTGCGTCTTTCAAACGAACAATGACATTATAAGCAGCTTGCCTTGCAAACAAAGTGATGTTGTTTTCCTTGGTTTGAATTATATATGTGTCACATGGTTACTGTGGCTGTTGAGGATGATCAGCTGAGGTCTCTAAGTATGAAAGTGTTTCAAAAAGTGGTGCTGGAACCACTCAACATCCAAATGAGACCCCCGAGACTGTTGTATGCCTGCATTCCCTTGGAGGCTTCCTCTTTATAATTACCTTTCGGGAAGTACTACCCATGGCATCGTTAACTGTCAGGTGAGGTGAGGTGAAATTGGGTTTAACGTCGTGCTTGAGAATATTTCGCTCATATAACGAAGCGCATGCGTGTGTATGTGTATGTGAGGCTGCTTGTACTAGCCCAGACTTAAGCTGGTTTTATAGTGCTAGCCCACTGAGATACCATGCCGCAGTGAACCGTGAATACCCCACTCAGACACATTATACTGACTCCGAGCCGACCAGTCCTTGTTGTACCCATTAATGCAGAGCACCAGGCGGGGACCAACAAGTATCATATTTTAACGTCTTTTGGTACGACACGGTCATGGATCGAACCCGCGACCTTCCGCTCTACGGGCGGACGCTCTAACCACTACACCACGGAGGCGCTCCCGTTAACTGTGACATGTCGGCGGTTGTTGTCAACGCCACGAGGGACGTTCTTAACGCCACACTCTGAAAGGACTTGGACAGACAGACAGATTCCAAGCCACTGAGGCTGAACACCCAATAATTTATCATGTTGCCTCGTACGACACGTAGCGGTTGATTGGGACCTATTGTAAGTTGACATTCCCAAGGTACATAATGTACGCTCAATGAATTTCCAGTAGGTAAGATAAAACAAAGTGTTCATTGGTAAACCGTACTGTGACCGGTTTATAGTTAGAATCATCAAGAAAGACAACAAAAAGAAAAGCTCAGCTGATTTTAGCATTGATAGAAGAAGAAGATTTTCTGTATATTCTGAGGATTTGAACACATTGTGATGAATTCAGCAGAAATAATTAGCCAACTCCAGAGTCCTCATTTTGACATTTTCACAGCAGCAGATGTTTACACAGCCAAAGATAAGTTTTAAAGAATATAAGAGAATGGCCAAAATCTTCGGGGGAGAAAGTTGGAACTTAGAACCTCGTCTTGATATCATGGCGATATGTATGTGTCAGCCTTTGTGACCTTTTAGTTTGGAGAATAATAATATTTTTGAAGACTAGTTTAGTTTCATTGAAAACAAAGGATGGCTATTGTATCAGTGTCTGTGTCTTGTAGCAGTGTAACACGATCACAAATTTTTTTTACTACATCCGTTTTGCATAGACGTGAAAACGGTACATGTTTACATTGTATGACGTTATGAACAAAGACGACAATGACGGGCCATTGGAGACGATATAGGTCTTTCCAATCAATACTTTGACAGCTGGTTATTCATTTCTTATTCTATTCAAACACCAAAGGCAGTTAAATGCGCGTTCCTATTACTTATGCAAAAAGAAAGCTTTACCTTGAAAATACCAGCTCAGTCTGACACGATTAGCTTGTGGCAGTGGTTTCCCTTCGACGGCACTTTCAAAAAGTGTTTCCGAATATGTAGGAGTTTTTAAAAGAACCACATTGAACCATCAGCTTATGGACACGTAAATACTAATATGCATAATTTGACATTCCTTATGCCTTTACACGAAACTATACGAAGGTAATAATCCATATTTGAGTGTGTCTATCGATGTGTTGTACTTTGATTTACATAATGGCCTCGTCTGATTTATTTGTACAGAAAATACATCCTATACATCTGCAGGAGGCGCTCTGGGATAGCCTAGTGGTTAAAGCGTTCGCTCGTCACGCCGAAGGCCCGGGTTTGATTCCCCGTCGTGATTTTGCTGGAATATTGCTCAAAGCGGCGTAAAACGTAACTCACTCATCTGCAAGAGAGAACTGTTGCATTACTCCCCATTCGTTTCATGCTTGTGCAAGAAGGTATTTGGGTTTTGTATTAACCACTCCTGCATAAGTGTCACACTGGTTTTTTTATGGTCCTAACTATACACAATATCATTACATCAGAAGAGCGTGTTTTACGGGCATACCAACTTTACTAGATCGTAATTTGTTACTAACTGCAGCGTATCACAGATGAAAGTATTAATTGTGAGATTTGAAGGGACGCTTATATAAATTAGTATTGAAATAGTAACTCATGTAATGTTAATTTTGGGTTGAATAATTGAAAATGTTATTATTTGTTGTGGATGAGAAAAACAATCCCCTTGTGACATATTATGTGACTCTCATATTGGTATGATTCATATGAGTGAGTGAGTAAGTTTGGGTTTACGCAAATATTCCAGCAATATCACGACGGCGGACACCAGAAATGGGCTTCACACATTGTGCACATGTAGGGATTCGAACCCTTGTTCGAACGCCTTAACCACTAGGCTACCTCACCATCCCTAATTCATATAAAAAAACGTGAGGTTACTACTACGTAATCATTTTGTACCAAGGTCCAACAAAATATTACTAAACGTCTTTTTGACGCCATTGGACTTGTCTCTTCAGAAAATATAAATGTGCTAAACCTCTAACATATGGGTGAGTGAGTGAGTGAGTTCATATTTAACGTCACATCGGCAATATTCCAGCCATATCGTGACAAGAACATGTTTGACATTGAAATGGAACATGTGGATATTATATAAACCTGTCGTCAAAGGACAGTAAAACAACTAGAATAGCACAATTAGAATTGTTAAAACTAATAGTACTATTTGGAAAATACAATATAAAACAGGCTATAGATCGCCAACAACCGAAGGTAGATCACCATACTAGGGACCATGGGGACTTTTAGTACCTTTGCTCTAATACATGGGCGAGAATTGAGAACAACGACGGGCGTTTCTCTTGTACATCCTAAATTCAGTATCGCAATACAATAACCGGAATAAATCTATGTGTATTAAACACTGAAAGTGTTAATGAGTGATGGTTACGAAGATAATTGTCATGTATCTCGCGTGTTTTACTTTCATTCAGTTAAGAAAATTACTCCTTAAAGCAAAAATAGTAAGTCCTTAGTCTTGGCCTTTCAGACGCGTCATCTTAACCGGCATGTAACACGTTGTCTTAAAACTCAGAAAAACACCATTTGAAGTTGAACTTTCAATCATAATATTCTCAGAATAACATTGTTTTCATTTGACATTCTAGAAGAGCCCCTATCCTGTTCGTAAACGGCGATTAAATATATCAACTTGTGAGGCTGCTTGTTCGGGAGACATTCCATCCGGAAAGCTTATTCCCTGCTCGCAATACCACACCACAATAACACAAAGTGTAAACAGTAAAGCCTTCACGCACGCCAATGATAACTAAGTATGTTGGTCAATATTTAAATACATCGCACAAGCGTTAGTGTATGTACCAAAGGAAATGCAGTAACGGTTAAAGTCAACATAAACTGATGGTGAACAAAGTGCCTTAGTGAGGATAATACGTATTAAGAGATCTGTGTTTGTTTCAGAGAAAGCATGGTCGTTATTTATGGAGGGTTTACCTTTCTCCCTGAAGATATGACGTAGTCTGAACATTAGGAGCCCCATGTCATGTGATTTATTATTTGTTTACATGTTCAATCAGCACGACCTCTGTATGTTGAAAGATTAATCTACATAATGTTTCTGACTACAATTGACTGACGACGTGTATTTTCTTTTGATTGAAATATTGACACTGAAGTCACTCAGTGCCTCAACAGTCATCGAGTATATCACCAGGTGTTTGAAGCAGAACGTCTAACACAGGTGTTTTGCTTATTGTTGTCTAAGGATCTATCACTTGTAAATAGTCTATTGATTTCAAAGTAGCAAGTGTCACGGTTCACGGTTGAATGAACAAATGAATGTTTCAACGAGCCAATGAAATTAAGAACAACCGACAAAACACTGGCATTAACCCAACCACTTACTATCACAACAACAAAAATAATCCACAAGCTCAGAACATTTACTAAGTTGCGAAACTACTTTTGAAAATTGAAACTAATACTACAAAACTAAACTGTATAGATGAATATCATTTACAACAAAACTAGTCTCAGACAGTATATCAACAACTATATTGTTTTGGACATCAGACATACCACTCGCACAGTTAGAATATTACTGGATATGACGTTAAACAACAAACAAACATTTTATGTTCCACTGTTAATACCACTCTTCATGATATTCCAGGAGACGTTGGAACATATTCTGACATTTCTTTAGGTGAATGAATTGTGTCGAAAACATGATCTTCACTCAACCTCTGATCTTGATGTTGTGTGAGGCATGTGATGGAGACTGTGTTTACCCTATTATCAAGTCTTTAAACCTTTCAGAAATCAATTTTTTTATACTGTATTAGACTGGTTGTACCAAGAGATTCTAGACCCGAAGGCATCTATACATGAACATATGCTCAAAACAGAAAGATTCTATTGTGTTTACAAGAGTGTTGAAATGTGTATCCAAAATACAATGAATGTAAACAAATTGATAATAAGAACCAAATTGTCAAATGAGTTCATTCAGTAGTTAAAATCGTGTGACCTACCGTTGAGGAGGGATGAAGGGATACAGTGCCGTTAGCAGAGCCCAAGCTGCCAAAGAATGTACTAGTTACAAGATGGTGAAGTACCTGTCTGATTTCAGAGAATTTATTCAATTGAGCCGGTAGGGTAAATTCACTTTCAGATTCCAGAGAATCTATTCACTTCAGTAGCTACGGTAAAGTACATGTCAGATTCCAGAGAATCTATTCAATTGAGCCGGTAGGGTATATTAACTTTCAGATTCCAAAGAATCTATTCACTTCAGTCAGTAGGGTGAAGTACCTGTCAGATTCCAGAGAATCTATTCACTTGAGTAGGTTGGGTAAGATACCTGTCTGTCAGATTCCAGAGAATCTATTCACTTGAGTCAATAGGGTGAAGTAAATTCCAGATTGGATACGAATGACTGAATCTCGGATCAAAGAGGGAATGGAGAGAGATCACAGAGATAAAAGTGGAGAGGGCGTGGTTCCGTGATTATCCGACATAGAGAGGTAGAGTTACATGATTAACAGGTAGGGGTGAGTTTATTGAATGTCTAGATATAGCGTGGGTGGTTTTCAGCGAATAAAAATGATAAGACAGGCTCCAGACAAGATGAAAGAGGTAAGCTAAGTATCAGTCCCCTTTTGGAATGATCTGGAGGATGGATGAGCACCGGATCTAATTATATATTATACTCATATTATAATTTTCCATCCACATAGTGTAAGAGTTTGCCAGCTCTGTGGCAACAGCCTGTAAATAATCGAGTCTAGGCCGGACGGTCCAATGATTGAGATCATGAGCAATGATCTACGCATCTGGGACACGGTAACATTCAGTACCCAATTCTGCAAGTCTGACCACATGATCTCATTGGTCATCTCTTACAACAGCATGGGTTGCAGTAGACCAAATCAAAGATTTATTGCCGAAAATCTTCATGGGTATCATGTAAGAGAAGTGTCACAACTAATTACCTCAGTGGTGTAATAGGAAGGTTTGCAAGCATGAACAAATCTTACGTGGTTCGTTAAAGAATAATATTGCATTAGTTCCTTGTTTTCCATCTTAGACACATAAATTCATCACATCATCTTTCATCTCTTTATCACATATATAGTTAACATCATGATCAGTGAGACAGTTAAATGATGACCATCCTTGAAGATATCCTGTCAAAACGCCACACTCCTTGCCATTTTTTGGATGAGGGGACTTCCAGGCCATGAAAGGTCCAAGTGTTTCTCCGTTGCTCCATTTCCAAGTTCCAGAAACTTTACGAAGCCCAATCCACGACTTCTGATCTGAAACCGTAGAAAGATGATTTACGATTTGTTATTAGAGCTATACGGAAGGAGCCAATAACTGGATTGTGAAAATGGATTTACAAAACAATAATTTTAAATTATTTATTCAATCTCCGACGGAAAGCGGAGGTGAAGTAGAGTTATCCTCTCGAGAAGAAGTGCAAAAATCCTGGAAAATGAATAAACAAGATTTCAGTTTTTGACTGTGCTCAGATTTGATTTCCTTGTGCCCGCTTCCTGTTCAGCCAGCGTAATACATGGGAAAGATTATACATGAATACTGAAATGTAAGCACAATTTATAACAAAATCCAAACCTCTACAAATCAGATAGGATCAGTAGAATGACGAAAGTTCATTGATGGCAACCTAATGCGTTCGTCATGCACTACATATCCAATTCCATAATGTGTCAAAAAAACATGCCTCCCAAATGGCTGAACTGTGGGCCATATATAAAACAGGATCGACATTTCGTGATCGAGATATCACAGCACAGATTATTCGTGCAACGTTTCTCCTCAGTCAAATCTGTAAACGCAAAAGATGGATATTAAGACAAACAAACCGCTCCACGATATATCAGTTTTGATCAGATAAATCCATTTGCATCCTCCAGTGGTAAATTTGTAAATAAGTGGTAGATAAACACTATCGCAAGACAGAAGGAGTGAGTGAGTGAGTTTAGTTTTACGCCGCTTTTAGCAATATTCCAGCAATATCACGGCGGGGGACACCAGAAAAGGGCTTCAAACATATTACCCATGTGGGGAATCGAACCCAGGTCTTCGGCGTGACGAGCGGAAGCTTTAACCACGAGGCTACCCAACCGCCCCTTCAGAGAAGGAACATGTGATAACCACACAGAGATTTAAAATGTAAAGTAAAGTTATGTTTGAAAAAGGGTGAACAAAACAGATTTCTTTTTTTTAAACTAAATTGTAGAAAAGAATGATGGATAGTATGAATTATATACATGCATAAGACTCTCCCACCGAACTAACCGATCTAAATACGATATTTACCCACATGGCTACAATGTGTGAAACCCATTTATCGGGTCCCCCACAGTGATATTGCTGGATGAAATCGGCGTAAAAATGAACTCATTCTGTCACTCATATTCACCTGAAGACAGATGTAATGTTAGAAGATGGTCGTTCTTCTCGGCAGTGTCGACGACAACAAGTCTTGCTCCAGCATCTCTACACAAGGTCTGTGCCATGGTAATGTTTACTTTGTAATCACTGCGCTTGTAGCAGAGATTCGAGGGAGGGTGGTAAATCCAGCCGTCTGATAACGAACATCCATCTGAAACAATTTCATGGATAAACCAAAGTACAAACCAGACAAATCAAGTGTGTCCTCTTATTTGGGAAAGAGTTATTTGCGAGAGTGAATGGAAAGGGATTTGTCCCCATTTATTAACCTCGGCAATATATTGGTTTCTTATAAGTAATATATAACTTTTGTTTGTTTGTTTAACGCCGCATGAAGAAATATTCCAGCTTTATCACGTTTCTCTGTAAATAATCAAGTCTGGACTAGACGATCCAGTGATTGAAATCATGAACATCGATCTACGCAATTGCCCTACAATGACTTGTATCAATGAGCCTGACCACCCGATCCTGTTAGTCGGATGGGTTGCTGAAGACCAATTCTATCCCCGATCTTCACGGTCGTACATATCATTCCTGACTCAGCTTCCCTACTGCTTTAGTACCATTTTGTAATTAACATTTCATTATTTTAAGTCCACTTTTGTTATTGCGTAATTCCTAATTTTTGTATTAACCCCACATGGTCATTTATTGACCCTTGTATGGTGTAACATACATCTTAACAACCACCTACCTAGATTCCAAGAGTACAGCTTCATTCCCGTGTTGGATGCCAACACAATGTTTCCATGGTGATATGTGTGCGGTGATATGGCACACTGGTGAGTCGCTTTGTTATAGAAGAAAGAGGAACAACCACTTGAGTAACACCGTATCGCACAATTGAAAATACTGTTTGTCACGGCTATATTGAGACTGTTGTCAAGAACATCAGACAGGAGCACAGACAGCATTAACCCTGTAGCCATAGTACCTGCAACAATGCATGGAGTGAGTGAGTGTGTTGGGTTTGTTCCTGCAATGTTGGAAGCACAGAGTATAAGTGTTGTTGCTGATAACTCAATTTATATATTCTACATGCTTTCATATCTGATACTACACGACCCGTGAAGATCCGGGATAGAATAGGTCTTCAGCATCCCATGTGCTTGCCATAAAAAGGCGACTATCTTGTCGTAAGAG
>VKKT01005586.1:18055-28605 GCA_008038995.1 Haliotis laevigata | reverse complement strand
TCATGTTGTCGATCACTGGACTGTCTGGTCTAGATTGGATTATTTACACACCGCTGCCACATACCTAGAATATTACTGAATGCGGCATTAAACAAAAAACAAACTCTAATTCTGTATCTTAGATGACATAATATAATTACCCATCAATGTGTAAACCTGTCTAAAAGCTGGCTACTAACAGTATTAAAGAAACTTTAACGTCCATTTATCGCACACTATGACTTTGTTAATGTTGTATTTGAGAAACCGCTTCTGTTCCTGTGCATGTCATTATAGTTTTGTATTAATGAATACCATGGTACAAAAACCGTATCAATGCATAAATGTTGAAACTGATCAGAAACTGTGCAATCTGTCCGAACATTGAACATAATCATTTGAAAATCCAAGTGAAAATGTTGTTATTCTGTAAACCAATTAATAATGATGGTACTCTCAAGGACGTTTTAGTGATACACATACCGTCAGACATATTTTAGACACATTTAAATTCAGCATGTTGGCTCACTTCTTCATTGATTTTAGGAGGAAACCTGACAGAATACTCTACATCAGTTTCACATCTGTAAGAGACAATGTGGATAGTCTGGCATTCGCGATACAACATATGCCTTGTGGTAAAGTATACTGTTCGTAATGAAACTGGTATAATTAGAGACAGACCATCCCTATCTGTGTGTGGTGATCTCTCTATTGGGACGGATAAGCCATATATTTGTGGACGGAGCCGCTCTACATCTATTTGAATGAACAAGCTTCGTCCTTAGTAGACTCAAAACCAAATAAAACGTATTTCCAGATACACATCACAGTAACCTTGCGAAAATATAAGGGAGTGAAAATACAAACAGAGGGACGTTGTGACAACAATAATCACAATCTTGTGAACTATCCATCTCGTGTTGCACGAATATGTGAAGGCAATATATTCATATCCAAAAACGATGTCAAAAGCAATATATCGAAATGTCCACACCTAACGATTGTCAAGGCGTGCCTCTGGAGACAATATAAAACGGTCGTATTTCTGACATTTGTACTTAGTGTTTACCCCTGGAGACACGAGACAAGACTAATATATAGGTGTCTACTTATCTCAAACTGTCCAGCTTATACAAAGGTTACATAATAACCCATTGGTGACATGATGTGTTATTGTGCTGAACAGTTGGGGATTTGGAAAACAGTCCTGACAGAGTCTGGAACAAAGTTCAAGAAGCATTCTTGGGGCAACAGACCTGCCAAAGTCTGGAACAATGTGCAACAAACATTCTTGAGGCAACAGACCTGCCAGACTCTGGAACAACGTGCAACAAGCATTCTTGGGAAAACAGACCTGCTAGAGTCTGGAACAACGTGCAACAAGCATTCTTGGGGAAACAGATCTGATTGAGTCTGGAACAATGTGCAACAAGCATTCTTGGGGCAACACACCTGCCAGAGTTTGGAACAATTTGCAACAAGCATTCTTGGGACAGCAGACCTGCCAGAATCTGGAACAACGCGTAACAAGCATTCTTGGGACAACAGACCTGCCAGAGTCTGGAACAATGTGCAACAAGCATTCTTGAAGCAACAGACCTGTCAGAGTCTGGAACAATGTGCAACAAGCATTCTTGAGGCAACAGACCTGTCAGAGTCTGGAACAACGTGCAGCAAGCATTCTTCGGGCAACATACCTGCCAGAGTCTGCAACAATTTGCAACAAGCATTCTTGGGACAAAACACCTGACAGAGTCTGGAACAATGTGCAACAAGCATTCTTGGGGCAACACAGCTGCCAGAGTCTGGAACAATGTGCAGCAAACATTCTTGGGGCAACAGGTCTGTTAGAGTGTGGAACAACGTTCAATAAGCATTCATGGGGCAAGAGACCTGCCAGAGTCTGGAACAATGTGCAACAAGCATTCTTGGGACAACACAATGGCCAGAGTCTGGAACAATGTGCAACTAGCATTCTTGGGACAACACACCTACCAGAATCTGGAACAATGTGCAACAAGCATTCTTGGGACAACACACCTGCCAGAGTCTGGAACAATGTGCAACAAGCTTTCTGGGGCAACAGACCTGCCAAAATCTGGAACAATGTGCAACAAGCATTTTTGGGACAACACACCTGCCAGAATCTGGAAAAACGTGCAACAAGCATTCTTAGGGCTATAGACCTTCCAGAATCTGGAACAACGTGCAACAAGCATGCTTGGGACGACACACCTGCCAGAGTCTGGAACAATGTGCAACAAGCATTCTTGGGACAACAGATCTGCCAGAGTCTGGAACAATGTGCAACAAGCGTTCTTGGGGAAAGAGGCCTGCCAGAGTGTGGAACAACGTGAGCCCACAATATGTAATGATAGATACCTCGGTTCTCGTTGAACTTAGYCCTAACGATACACAACAGTGTGTTAGCTTCGGGTTATATTGTCTCTGGCTGACATAATTTAGAGGGAGAGATCCGAGTGTCCTTGAAGTAATTCAAATCGTCATTGTAACAAGCGGTTAAAGCGTTCGCTCGTCACGTCGAAGGCCCAAGGTTGATTCCCCACATGTATACAATGTGTGAAGCCCATTATTGGTGTCACCCGACATGACATAGCTGGAATATTGCTRAMAGCCGCGTAAAACCATGAACTGTGGGAGGTTGATTGTATGTACAAGTGCTTGAGTGCATTTTACGTTGATAAGTGGAGTTTTTCACAGCTTTAAGAATATTCTCGGAAAAATACGTGGAGAAAAAGGGGAAAAAACCGTTTAACATATTGGACTATTTGGTGAATCGAATCTTTAACCAAAAGGCTGTCCCAACATCACTTCCCCTAAAGAAAGAACAAATGTATCCACACTCTGACACCTCAACGTTGCGCCAAAGTCGAATCATTCTGCTAAACATGTTAGAGGTTATCTAGAACTACTAAATGGCCACTTGAGTATCATGTTGCGCGTCTCGATGTTTTCCGTATAGTGAAGCCACAAGGAAGTGACAGCTGATACATGCTGACTCATGTATACCCGTACGAGTTATCTCCCTTATTGACAACAGTTTGACAGCTAGCGTTGATACATGCTGTGAGAGATCTACACAGTGTGTGTCATGGGGTAGACATATAACTGACAGGATGGAACGACGTGTGGGTTGGTTACCCATAAGTGGTATACATGTACGAGTTATCTCCTTATTGAAACCAGTTTGACAGCTGATACATGCTGGACCAGATCTGCACAGTGTGTGTCAGTGGGTAGACATATAACTGACAGGATGGAACGACGTGTTGGTTGGTTAAACATAAGTGGTATACATGTACGAGTTATTTGCCTTATTGAAACCAGTTTGACAGCTGATACATGCTGGACCAGATCTACACAGTATGTGTCAGGGAGTAGACATATAACTAACGACCCGTGATGGTCCGTTTTAGTAAACCCTGCTTGTCATAAGAGGCGACTAACGGGATCGGGTTGTCAGGCACGCTGACTTGGTTGACTCATGTCATCGGTTCACAATTGCATAGATCAATGCTCATGCTGTTGATCACTGGAATGTCTGGTCCAGACACGATTATTTACAGATCGCCGCCATATAGCTGGAATATTGCTGAATGCGACATAAAACTGAACTCACTCACTCACTCACTCACTCACTCACTCTCTCACATATAACTAGCAGGATGGAACGCCGTGTGGGTTGGTTAAACATAAGTGGTATCTATGTACGAGTTTTCTCCCTTATTGAAACCAGTTTGACAGCTGACACATGCTGGACCAGATCTACACAGTGTGTGTCAGGGGGTTAACAGATAACCGTGTGGGTTGGTTACGTGTACATTTGTAACGAATTGTACGTGCTACATAGCATCTACATCTACTAGAAATCATAGTGATTATTGACTTCGGACGACACAAGAAGACTATTGTATAAAAAACAATTTGTGTGAATACAATTTTGTGTAAACCAGTCACACTGGCTAATACACACCCGAATGGAAGAGCAAAGGTGTATGGTAATACAATATGACATAGCAGTGGTGAAAGCAATAAAATCATTGATAATGATATTCACCAACAAGGACATTGGTCGTATTTCGATCAGGATATTGTGCATATAGCTTTCAGAAGAGTGCACATTGTGCATATTGGGTCAATACAAAACCTGGAGGTTCACAATTACACTTTACTCCAAGTCTTAGCATAGGAGATAGCTCACCACTGCCCTCGACGGAATCTTAATCGAAACATATGAATACAATCATAACAATATTACAAGACTGTTTTACAATGCATATCATAATAGTGTAGTTCCTTTTTGGAATACTACATACCATGTGACGGGAAATAACGCACATTGTCTATAAAAAGTAAAAGAAGAAACGGTTTCTAAAATAGAACTAGAAATAACGCACTATGCATGAGGTATAAGAGGAGTGCCTCTGTTTTCGGTAGTGTTTTGATTCATGAAAGGGGGAGTGTTATGATCTTGAGGGGGTGTTATGTTTTAATTCGTAAACTCAAACGTTTACCATCAACCACATAATATTGTAAGTGGTTGTGTCCCCAACGACTTCAAATCCGTAAAGATCCGGGTTAGAATGGGTGTTCAGTATCCGATGCTTATTGTAAGGCGACTAACGAAATCGGGTGGTCAGGCTTGCTTACTAGGTTGACACATATCATCGTATCCCAGTATCGTAGATTTATTTTCATGATGTGATCACTAGGTTGTCTGGTCCAGATTATTTACAGACTGCCGCCATATAACTGGAATGTTGCTGAGCGCATCATTAAACAACAAACAAATATGTGTCCGTCAGTACAGAATAGGTAAATCACAGGGTTGAGTCAAATTCAAACGATCATAAATTGTTTAGCAGCAACCACATAATACTACAGATGGGTCCACGACGACTTCAAGTGCTGTTTTGGGGCAGCGGTCTTGAGTGAAGTTCTTGGAATTGATACATTCTGAAGTGAAACTACCCCAGGATGGCATGGTTCATGTTGGAGAGACATCAAGTGATGTCCACTCCTGGTAATTCTGAAAAACGTCCACTTCGAAAAGATCACTACTTTGAATGCGCAGAAGTGCACCTATCTAACGAGGCAGTGCCTGAAGCCATCCTACACAGGGAAGTCTGTTGCCTCAGGTTCCTTTGTAGCCATGGCGTTCATTTATAGCTGCAATTGTGTAGTTTAAGGCAATGTTGTGTCGCCATGGCCACGACAACTTTTTAATGTGTTATTTCCAGCCTGTCATGGACAACAAGATAAAATTCAACTACACACAAGCATTAGACAGTTTTGTGACACTGACCTTCACTTGCAATAATCACACAACAAACATGACTGGTCTGCAGTGTGAAGCCATGTGAACGCGTGTACAATTCAATTGAAATTATATAAACGGAAATCACCAGGAGCTGACACGATCCGTTCAATTGGCATTTGAGAAGTTGGTCAGTAACAAGAAATATTATATACTTTAAAGAACTTCACATCTTCATCATATTATGATATAACGTTACAATGTTGTTTAAAGAAGACAACTTCTTCATCATGTTATGATACTACGTCACAATGTTGTTTAAAGAAGACAACCTCTTCATCATATTATGATACTACGTTAAAATGCTGTTTAAAGAAGACAACTTCTTCATCATATTATGATCCAACGTTACAATGTTGTTTAAAGAAGACAACCTCTTCACATATTGTGATACTACGTTAAAATGTTGCTTAAAGAAGACAACTTCTTCATCATATTATGATACTACGTTACAATGTTGTTTAAAGAAGACAACCTCTTCACATATTGTGATACTACGTTACAATGTTGTTTAAAGAAGACACCTTCTTCATCATGTTATGATACTACGTTACAATGTTGTTTAAAGAAGACACCTTCTTCATCATGTTATGATACTACGTTACGATGCTGTTTTCAAGCAAGAGTGAAATACTAAAGCAGAGAACAGACTAATGGACGTCAAGTTGGATTTAACCAAAACAACACGATGGAATGCATGCAAGGGATCGACTAAACCAACAATTCCCTACCTTTGCTAAATATATAAGTGGGTCAGGTTTTCACGTCAGTGTAGTTTTTTACACTATTTTACATCAATAATATGTATAACATAACTGACGTAACCGGGATTTTGGTGTTAGTAAACCCTATAACCAGTTACCTATTAAGATGGCCGTTCCACATTGTCAGGGGTGATGTAAGCTCAAGTTACAAACTCGCTTGGTCCATGGGGAATGTTTAGTCTAGGAGTGAGAGGTCAGACGACTGTTACTTCTCAGTAGCCAGATATCATTCATGTGCTGGCACTCTGCCACACCAGGAATAAGTCAACACCAAGTTTTATACTCACATAGGTTTACTTGATCCCTCTCTTCATTACAAGGTGCGTGGTCTGGACAGGATAGGGCAAGCTCTTTACCAAGCACGGAACTGATCGATCGCGATGCGCTCGTTCTGCTGACTTTGCAACCCGCACCACTTTCGAGTGCTGACGGTATCATTTTAAGGTGTTCGAGCCTGCTCCACCCTTGTCACATGACCAGATACAATCCCTCCGATTCGTTTAAAGTTACATCATTCCATGGTCTCATGTTTTGCCTCGTCATCGGAGAATTACTGTAAACTCTCATCGGTGAATCACCGTTAACTAATACTTGAAAGGACTTTACTGTTCTGTTACTGACATTTATCCTGTTCTTAACCCCTTAGTTTATTACCAAGCTGTACTAGCATTGAGTCTCTGACGAAATAACCGTAATCCTCAATAACGAATTTGTGATACGTTTCTTGTATAACAAATGCCTTTTGTAACCTTATAACAACCTCCGCCTGTGGATAAGAGCTGTCCACAGCTCGGAATAAGTAAACATGAGCACATGGAGGCGATGTGTGTAAATACAACAAAATCTACACCAGAAGCAATACAGGAGCACGGAACTCGACTGGGATATGTCGATCGTTTTGACAGAAGTCTGGACAAAACGCGAAACTGGCAAACATGCGCAAGGTACACTAACTTACTTTCGAAAAAAATGGCTCCTATGTTACTTCGTAATACCACAAAGCATGTACACAACACAACACAATCCTAGTCTGTTGATTTTAATAAAAGTAATAAAGACGATTAAATCTCACTTCGTATGACCATATCTGGTCTAATAATTCACCAAGGTTCACTTGTCATCGGTCCCCAAACGAATTCACTAGCACTGTCTTGGGCAGGAAAGGTCACAGCATGAGCTGTCCGGTATTTGGAACCGAACTCCACAACGAAATGTCAGATGGAACACACAGCGAAGAGTTAGTGATGTAACACACAGACTGGCAAGATCTCACATGATGATCTTGGGACGGAGCCTCGTGGGAAGTTGAAAAGTGTCCGCGCACAAGTAGACTGGTATGACAAACACGTCGTTTATCTGACGAGCAACCGACCGTGTCGAACGATGGTGTCAGAAGAAGGTGGCGCCAGAAGAAGATGTACAAGGCGATGATAGAAACTATACTGTCTTATGGCGTGTGGCGTGTGGCGTGTGGCGTGTGGCGTGTGGAACGACTGTGTCTGGCGTATAGTGGTTGTCACCACGTGTGGAGTCAGATGATTGATGGTGGCGGGGACCCGAAGACAGTGGAGGAAGTGCTTGCCTTCCGGCCTAACAGAACATGGGCCGACTATGGAGCTGCAACACTTGAGAAAGAGTGTGAAGCCAAAACCAACATATTTGTGACATTAAGCGAATGTAAACAGTAGATTAGTTATGGAGACATATGGTAATCTGGATTACAACGACCTCATTTGGATACCATGCTCTATGGAGGTATGTATCAAAATACTATAAGCTTATTAAGACAAAGTACGATACTGATGTACAAATACGAATTGTAGGACGACTCATTATCCAATTTATACTTGTCATATTCATAATATGGAAATGACATAAAGAGATACAAGATCTAAGTCATAGAAAGCATGGACGTACAGTGTAATCTATAATCGTCGATATGACCATGAACAATGAAGGTACAACGTTCAGTAAATGCTTTGTGGTGTAAAAGACGAGAACGAATAACATAAACAATATGTGAGGGATTGAGGGAATACATTGAAACACTGATGAAACTTAACACCCAGCAAGTAATATTAAGGAGAAGCAACTGGAGAATAATGTAATGTATAGTCTGTAACTACCGGCTACCCACAATATGTGAGGGATTGAGGGAATACATTGAAACACTGATGAAACTTAACACCCAGCAAGTAATAGTAAGGAGAAGCAACTGGAGAATAATGTAATTTATAGTCTGTAAGTACCGGCTACCCACAATATGTGCGATACACAGTCCGAATACAATTGGTATATCTATGGCAATGTATATATATTACAATGTTGTTGCAAGAGTGAGTATTAATATATGAATAAATATGCCTCTGGAGACCAGGTAGTTAGAATAGAGATACAACAGGATGGTATTTCATATGAAAACAGAACTTAGTATAACTTTTGAACATGAAGTATTTATCGGATACCATCACCTATGAAATTATAAACCATTGTATAATCTAAAGTGCTCAATGTACCGTACTGACAAGTGTTAGTTGCTTGTTGCACTTGATCACGGTATGAAATATAACGTATAACAAGGACAATAGCTAGGACAAAGAAAATATCGCATATGTCTACACATGTCAGATGGCAAGGACTGAGAGGTTAATGTAGCTTTAATATAGTCGACAGGATGCTGTCTGCCATATGGATTATGTCAGAGGTAACGGTAAAGTTGCTCCACAATGTTGAAAGACTATAAATTACTTTGTCTAGTAGGAAGAAAAGCTTTTAACCCACTGATATAAATCTTCACAGAAATACGTAGATGTGTGGGAATTTGCAAAGAAGAAAAATCAAAACGTAAGTATTAAGAATTGAATTTCGGTTGAATATGAAAATCAGTGAGAAGATTTCCGGCTGATAATGTCAAGTCTCGGGAAATTAGAATAGTGAGACCATCATCTCATAAGAGGGTTGGTGGAAGGTAATATTTCCAAATACCAGCAATTATAAATCATTATACGCTCCTTTCACACGCTGGGAAGTAAGGTGTAAATCAACGGGAAATTTATTGTTCTTTTTCCGATGGTCACGTTATTATCAAGTCATAAATGTGGAATTTTAAAAGTATACTTTTTTTTTTAGATGATTTGTAAAAGTTTTGAAAAATTTGAGAAAATTCCGAATTGAGTAAAACTTTTAATTGGCTATAATTTTAATGTTGTGTTTTCGGACAATTATGAATGCTCATGTCTGTATCGAATTCATCAAGTTTCAACGCAAAATGGCAAGGAATTTTAAATATACAAATCTGACAAGCTGGACGCTTCTCAATGCGACCATTGCAAGTTAATATAATARCTTTATGCCACTGAAAAGAATAGGGCCTAGTTCTATTTCGAGAGCCATCGAAAGAAGCCAATTTGATCTGAATTTAACATAACACAAGGATTTAATTCGTCTAAATTTATTTGTCTTTTTTTTTTTTAAAGTAAGTAGAACATTCAATAAAGTGATAGTACGCTTCTAAAACAGCCAAATAATCAGGTAAATTCATAACCTGCGTGACTTCACTGATTAATAAGTAAGCCGAATGAATTAATTCGATATACATGAACATCGAGGAGAGTGGAAGGAGTTTGAATAGGAACAGTATGCGAAATAAAATTGACTCTCCAGTGCGCGAACAGTGAACAGTGCGTCCCCGATAATAATAACCAAGATCCTTATGAGCAACGTGAAACAAAGTATATTCCACATTAAGATGTTTCTGATTCATGCTTAACGCTTTCTTTAATTCCTTAATCGGGAGCAAAGATGGACTCAAATTAGGAGATAAACCTACTGTGTGGGAAAATCAGAGGTATATAACGAAATTATATTAGCTCTAAATTTCATTTAAAGCCGAACGTGTAGCGGGAGGTTTTAAAATGAACAATTTAGAGCTATTATAATTTCGTTATATACCTCTGATTTTCCTACACAGTAGGTTTATCTCCATTCTACCATGACAATTTTATGAACAATTTCAGGTGGAGCTCTTTCTTTGGTTACGAGTCAATACGTGAAGCGGCCTCGCATTCTAATCTCAAGTGGTATCGCCCGAAACGGGGTGTTTGGTGGCAAACCGTCAATTACTAACAAACTCCAGATCCAGTAATAACAAATCACGTTGTTTTTTTTCAATGCATCGAACACCAATCATTAACTGATAAGTTGGAAAACATATATCAAATAAGTTTTTAAAAAGCTTGGTTCACATTTGAAAATTCCACCGTAGACCCTTTCCCCACCAGAATAGTGGCAGCAACCTCATGGCCTTGACCTTTTCTCGAAGTCATTGTTTACATTTACGTGCAAGTTTGGAAAGATGCGACAGGCGAGCCTCTGACAGTTTGCGCAAGGTTAACCTGATTGTAAGACTGAGATAGTCTTTGATATCTAATTACTGGTACTGGTACAAAATTTAAGAGTAGGGGCGC
>VKKT01005585.1:16815-28025 GCA_008038995.1 Haliotis laevigata | reverse complement strand
ACAACTCGTTGTAAGATAAATGGTATCTGACAGACACTCGTTTAGTAATCTCTATTTATGTATACTTACTTCAGCAATATCACGGCGGGGGACACCAAATATGGGATTCCCACATTGTACCTATTTCAGGAAGCGAAACTGGGCATTAGGAATGACGATCGAGAGCCTTAGAAAATGTGTGTGCGCGTGCGTGCATGCGTGCGTGTGTGTGTCCTTCGTTGTTTGACCATTCGTGGATATGCATATCTATTTGGCACCATGATTCCTTTTGATATAATCTCACTTACAACATTAAGCAATTGTTATTTCGCCAACAGTCTGCCTATTCATCTGTGTTACCATAATAAATAACAAGTATTCAGTTGTTGTTATTTGATAATGCGTGCATTCATAGTTTCATACTGTCTGAAAGAATAATATGTTCTTCATACTTTAAGTGCAGGATTTTAACCGTGCATAAAATTTTCAGATCTATTGCGACATACCTGCAATGCCTGTCTGCTGCAGTTTCCGGCGCATGTGACGGGACTACAGCTGCATCTGTTCTGTTGACAGCAGGCGTAACCGACCTTGTTGCACTCAAGTGTACGTATGTCGCGTATGTTATACAAAAGCGTATTGGTGCCACTTTCAATAGCAACATAAAGTATTTTGTCAAACCCAGATTTCTTTTAATTCAATTACTTGTATATTGTTTCGAAATTTCGATTATATTCTTCTTAATTACTTCGTTCATGCTACCATTATTTCAAGTTATCTCAGAAACTCGAACATTTCTTTCCTTTTTACAATATTTTCGTTATTTGGGGGGTTTAACCTCTTTCAATGATATTCTCATGGTTTCGTTTTATTGTTAAATATCAAACATTCGAGAAAGTAAGTAACAAGAAGTAAATCGACATTTCGAAAACTGTACGAACAATTGAAATACCGAACCGTTCAGCAGTAATAACAAAGTTATTGTAAACAATGCCATTGTTTGCTAAATTACGCAATCACATAATCTACTGACTCGTTATATGTCGAAACGCTGTATGGTGATAATATATATACACATACGGTTATTTTCAAGAAAAAGCACAAACCATGTCGATGGTTATAAGAATTCTCTGATGTGAGCTGAGTCCGTTATACAATTCTGACTTTGTAATATGCATGCGTTTGAGTCACCATCAAATAGTGACGACATTGGGTGTTACCTTAACATTGAGAGTATCCTGTCCCAGCAGAGGCAGGTACATTTTTCACCCAGATATCCTTCGGTATCAACTCTATATTTAGGCTTGTTAGACCCAAAACCTAGACATGCTGAAAAGAGGGTACAACTCCAATAAGAATAATTGAAGAATAGATTGCTTCCGTCCAAGGAAATAACCGTTAACCGTTATTTGGTGTTGCATTTGGAGTATGTTTCATCTTTTTAGATACAATTTTGTGAATAACATCAAGACGAAACCATATCTACCTTACCATAACTACAATTTCATTTTGATTTTCAATACTTTTCATAAATTAGCCTGGGTGCGGCGTAAAACTAAACTCACTCACTACAACGCAAATAATAACGTCAACGTGTTGTATTTCAGGTACCTCAGGTTCATTGTTTGCGATGACCTCCCTCGTGCTGTCAGCCGTTGCTGCAACAATGTTGTAGACGATGCTATCTCGACCCTGACAACCTCTCTGAAGATGAACAATTAAAGACAGATTCTTAACGTTGATTCACTGTAGTGTTCCGTGCCTTAATGACGTGTTGAGTTATGAAACTCCATCGAAATAAATGGCATTGTTCACTTAACAGCTTCTTGTGTTTAGTGTTCAGTCTCTACTATTCTGGGCGGTAGGGTAGCCCAGTGGTTTAAGCGTACGTTTGCCACGGCAAATTCCAGCGTTCGATTGCTAATGGTACAATGTGTGAAACACTTTCGTGATATTGCTATAATATTGCGAGGGTCGGCGGAAGGCCATGCTTACGCACTCATTGATGGTTCCATCGATGTCGAGTCAATGTGAGGAGTTGAGTCCCTTTGGAGAAGCAGAGAAACCTATGACCGTGGGTACCGATTGGGTAGCTTAGTAGTTAAAGTGATCACCTATTTTTGGTGTCGCCAGCAGTCTTATTGCTGGAATATTGCTAAAAATGGCGTAGAACTCACTCACTCACATAAATACCCGTGCAGATCTGGGTTAGAATTGGTCTTCAACAACCCATGCTTGTCGTAAGAGGCGACTAACGGGATTGGGTGGACAGGATCACTGGTAGTGTTCACTACTGTGTGCTTCTGCATCCATGCTATACACTTATGTATGATGGACACACATTATCATATCACTTTAAACCCTGTCTAATGAGGGGCGGTGGGGTAGGCTAGTGGTTAAAGCGTCTGCTCATCACGCTGAAGAGGGTTCGATTCCCCACATGGGAACAAAATGTGAAGTCCATTTCTGGTGTGCCCCGCCGTGATGTTGCTGGAATATTGCTAAAGGCGGCGTAAAACCAAACTCACCCACATTGCCTCATGCTGCATACAGTATTACTGAAACAACATATCGGTGGTTTGTAAATGATCGAGCCTGGACTACACGATCCAGTGATATCATCATCGATCTACGTAATTGGTATATGAGGACATGCACCAAACAGGCCAGCATGTCTGGCCACCCGATCCTGTATATCTACTCATATACAGTGAAGCCTCGTTAATCCGGACGGTTGCGTTTGTCAGCAAATTCGTCCGGACTGCGAATCGTCCAGACTACTGAATCAAGACCCAAGTTCAAGCAAGAGTTGCTTCCCTTACTATTACAAAAACGACACGAATCTGGATAACACAAATAAGCATTTAATGCAAAGCTCATAAAACGATGAATAGCAAGCACAACAATAAATTATAGTCATAGCATAGTCATTGTGTTCGTTTAAGCTTTCTCATTGAATTCATCACATCAATAATTTTACCGAGTGACATCCGCATGTTGATCCGACGTGTCTGATCACTAACACTTTATTCTTACAGTCCATTTGCAACAAACAAAAGATGTATAGGGTTTGGTGCATACCTCAAGGTTTATTTTAGAAGAAGTTAAATAAAAAAGACGCGTTTGCACGTACGAGAAAACTACTGCAGAATATATGATGGTTTAGTGCTTTTAAAGTGTTT
Source organism: Haliotis laevigata (assembly GCA_008038995.1). Taxonomy (NCBI): domain Eukaryota; kingdom Metazoa; phylum Mollusca; class Gastropoda; order Lepetellida; family Haliotidae; genus Haliotis; species Haliotis laevigata. The sequence continues at coordinate 24,864 of VKKT01005585.1, read as the reverse complement.
ATTCAGTACTACTACTACTAATAATAATGTCCATTTGTATGGCGCCGTTTCCACACACTAGTGTATGCTCATGGCGCCCCGTGTGTACAGCTAAAAAACAACTGCATAAAAAAGGTTTCATTTTAATAGCATACGGTTAACCGATTGTTACTTGTGCATTTTGCCTACTGAGAAGAGTGCACCCAGTGCACTCAAGGACACAAACATGCTAGGTAGGCTGCCCGTGACGTACAGAATGTGTGCACTGTTTGACTCATACAGTGTTGGAGCATGCATGTATCAACTGTATGCGTGAATTGTTCAACAATACGTGACATTAACAACGCCACCCTGCAGATAGTTTGTGTGCATGCATTATAAAAGTGCATACTTGCGACATGCATTAGGAATGCTTTAGTCAATTAAGGTGTTGATAAAACTATTTCCTTGCGATCGTGGGCTGATGACCCCCGGTTGCTAGGTTAGGTTTCAGGCGTGAACGCTGGCACAGTGAGGGATTGAGTTTAGTTTTTCGCCGCCTTTAGCAATATTCCAGCAATATCACGGCAGGGAACACTAGAAATGGGCTTCACACTTTGTATCCATGTTGGGAATCGAACCCGGGTCTTCGGCGTGACGAGCGAACGCTTAATAACCACTAGGCTACCCCAACGCCCCGAATGCAGGCGCAGATAATGAACCTATAACAGAGCTCCCCACATAATGATGCATATATACATACGAACGAGGACCAGAGCAAACGCCATGTGTATCACAATCGGGACAGCTTGGGTATAGGAACACATATCCGCAGATCCTAACAACTAAGGGACGCAACACTGCCACACATTATTTCATGTCTTTGACTTTCGGTTGTTAAATATTACGTATGTTTATTGGTTAACACCGCACTCGGCAACATTCAAGAATATGGTTTTGGACAAGGGACAGGCCTATTTCTGTGAGAAGGCCCCATGGGTATCTTTTGATGCAATTGCATATCTGCTTTTGAAATAATATGTCTGCACTTACGCAAATAACCCTTTTGGTATTCGTAATCTCTGATAAAAGCAAGACAGTATTGTACAATCCCGATCAGATCACACGAAAGGGTCTATGAATTATTAACTAATAATGGTGATACCATTTACATCATGAGTAGGTGTCTATTTATTGCCACCAAATGGTATGTTTATAGGTGTCTGTCCATGAATCATTTGCATCGTTTGAATCATTTGTATAGTTTGCATCATGAGAAATTGCCGATAAATCACAATCAAACAGTGATGATATCGTTTAAATCATGAGCAATTGTCTATGAATCACAATCAAATAGTGATGATACTGTTTAAATCTTGAGCAATTGTCTATGAATCACTATAGAATAGTGATGATACCCTTTACATCATGAGCAATTGTCTATGAATCACAATCAAATAGCGATGATACCGTTTACATCATGAACAGTTGTCAGTGAATCACTATAGAATAGTGATGATACCGTTTACATCATGAGCAATTGTCGATGAATCACAATCAAATAGTGATGATATCGTTTACATCATGAGCAATTGTCTATGAATCACAATCAAATAGTGATGATACTGTTTAAATCATGAGCAATTGTCTATGAATCACAATCAAATAGTGATGATACCGTTTAAATCATGAGCAATTGTCTATGAATCACAATCAAATAGTGATGATATCGTTTACATCATGAGCAATTGTCTGTGAATCACAATTAAATAGTGATGATTCCGTTTACATCATAAGCAATTGTCTAGGACGCACAATCAAAATAGTGATGATACCGTTTACATCATGAACGGATTATTTACAGACCTCAGTCATATATCTGAAACATTGCCGAGTGCGGCGTTAAACAACAATCACGTCATTGAAGTCTTTGATTACAAAAATTATCTTTCTTTGCGTTGTTGCTACATGGATATTTTATGGGCGCTTCGAACATTTCTCTGCGGTGCCAGGGCAGTCCGCGGACTATGCATGGTGGTTGGTTATTGTTAAACTCAGCAGGGAGTGAGTGACTTTAGTTGTACGCCGCTTTTAGTAATATTCCAGCAATATCACGGCGGGAGCTTCTAGACTAGTGGTTTCTCACTCGTCAGAGACATGAACCCCAACCGGAGGTATAACAAGCCACAACCTATATTTATATCACGGCACATATCTACCCTTTAGGAAAAGTAAGGTTGTGGTCGCATAAAATAGCTATGGCACGTTGTAACCAACATGTTGCCATAGCAACACATGAAAATTTACACAAACACACATTTTCACGAAAATTTCATTTCATTTCAACAAAATTGATTGCAAATTAAAGGATATAGTTTGGCCTTTTTTACAACATAGATATGTATTTTGAAGAAAAAAATTAACAGTTGTATTTCGTTCACCAAAAAGGAAATTTTAGCCAAAATTGCAAATTCAGGTGTTTTCAAAATTCACTGAAAGAATAAAATGAGAAAAACAAGAGTAAGGTTGTGTCGATTATATTGTTTAAACCTTTATCTTTACAAAAATATCAATAAAATGAGAATAGTTGTAATAAACTTGTTAATTTATCTGATTTTAAATGGGACATATTACAGAAAAAAAGCACGAATATTTTATGGACAATTCAATTTGGTGTAAGTAGCCAATACATCTTTTTCTGATTACCCCCATATATAGTTTAGGCAAGTTGTACTATGATCTGTCAAGGGAAGGCAGCAATATGTATGTTTTGTATGACAACAGTATTAGGATCTATGTCAAAACAACCTAATAGTAAAAAGGGATTGTCCCCCATCAAGCACCTGTTTTAATGATACACTGAGCACGAATTAAACGTACGCCTATGTCAATATCACATTATCACTCCCGTCAAGATATCTAATAGTTTCTACAAAATATGTAACTACAAATTTATATATTTGTTCACATATCCATAGAAAGACTTATTCACATTTGAACCTACATTGTGGGTAAGATCCAGACTATTACATATGCCAACAACCGTCACGTTTAAACCTTCTGTGTCGTATGATCAGTGTTGGCCACATTCATCTCCATCACTGTCAGAGAATGTGAATGTCAGAGAATTCTGTGCATTTGAGGCCTGTATGGAGACACTGACACTTCTTCCCAACACCACAGTCGTTGGTTGTACAATACAAGTGTGTGAGATTTCTCAGTTCAGTTAGAGCTATCTCCTTCGAGAACATCACAGTTTCCAGAGAACCACCCACGACTACTGCCCGACCATTGTTCATAGGCTCACCAGGGACTGGCATGGGTACGTGACTTTGGCACCAAATGCCTACTTGGTACCTGGCTCTCCTCACATGCTGGGAGAAGACATCTTCAGTGGGAGGTAGATCATCAACAGACTTGTCAGTCGTTGACACCATCACATATCGCAGACGATCCAGAGTTGCACAGGGCAATATTCTCTTGAATATTGACAGAATTGCCATTGTAACATCATCCTCAAAATTGCCTGACATACCAAATCTCTCCAAAGATGCATATTCATCCTTGACATGTTGCAAGAGTTTACTGTAAGCAGTGGATTTTCCAACTTTGTAGAAGCTGCTAGTCGGCCACAGCCAGTTAGTGTGTGAGCTGCAAGCAAACTCTGACAGACATCATTTCCCACTGTTACAGCTATGGTACTGATGGGAACGTACCTCCGTCTGTTGGTGGGCTGTGTGTTGTGTCCAGCTTCCATATATGTGTAGATGATCTAGGCATGGCATTTTATTTGTGTAGTACAGAAGAAGTACCATGACATCTGTGTCGTCACTTCGAATAAAGATACCGTCATATCGTTCTGAAAAGTGAATTGCATGCAGCACCATCCTTGTATCGGCTTCCTTTTGGGAACTGAATAGGACCGTGAGATCGGACACACTGCTTTCATTGATACATTTTGAAATGCAACCATCAACAAATCCACCAGCAATGATGGGTTCCTGTCCAATGAGAAGAAATTCTTTTCTTAGCAGAATACATTCTGAAACACAAACTGCTAAGCTTGCCTTGTTCGCAGAATTCTTCAGAAACTTTTCTGTGGTTTGGAACTGTACGGCCACCTTTTACATCAAGCATGGCTCCTGACTCCTCTCCAAGTCTCTGTCGCTACAAATGTTTGATAGAATTTGGGCTGTCATATCTATCAAACAAAATGGCAATGGCGCCAACAGCAAGATTGCTATCAAGAATTACCTTCAACCGTCGAAGAACGCAACGTCCTAAGTCATTAAAGGTTGTGTGTCTTTCAAGGTTTGCAAGAGTGCCATGCCATCAACTACATAAGCTGTCCTAGGACCTGTGTTCAAGCTGTGAACTTCATCACATGTAGCTTCAAGTTTCTTTGCTAGATCAGATTTGGTGCATTTCCTCATCGTGCCATCATCATGGAAAAGGGAAGGTGGGACTGTTGCAAGTTCATGTTTATGGACAGATTCCAAACTGACTCGTCTCTGCTTCGATACAACCAGCAGTCGACGACAAAAGCACCTCAGAATCCACAATAAACCTGTCAGTCTTCTTTGTTGGCAAACTTTTGCGTATCTCTGAAAATGACAGTACTTTCATGCGAGATTCCGGATCCCAGAAACTCTTGTTATTAGTATATTTAACGAGGCGCCTTGCTAGGAAATCTTGGTGTTACTTCTTGCCTTTATCCAAGAAGCCATTCAAACCTTTACTTACCTCAGTTGAGGCAACCTGTTCAGTGGCAATGTTGATCAATTCTGAAGGCACAGTCAGTAGGTCAAATGGATTTTGATATCACGCTCTGTCCTATGTAAGCGCAAAAGTATATCTCCTCCATCCAAGAAAGTGTCCCAGTAGGAGAACGTTAGAGACATGGTTCGTCGAACCTGTCTAAACACATCAATAGTTTTAATGAGTGATATTGATGTTGATACTGAAGTTCATTAGATATCTTGATTGTTGAATCATGATCTTTTGTAGAAAGAGGATCTTGCAGTTCCTTTAATGTTTGACGGAATGGAAGTCTCTAAAGTGCCTCCTTGTTCTTGAAGCCATGACTCCATTGCCACAAGCAACATACGGAATAGAGCTTCAAGCCTCGAAGTCCTCTTGCATATTCCTTGCACTGTAGCATCTTACGGACTGTGTTGACTGCATAGACATCAAAGTCTGTCAATAAAGACAGAAGGCCTCCGTCACAATAGAGATGGCCGAGGCTAGCAATAAAAGCCATTGTGAGATGCATGCCTCCAACTCGCATGGTTACTTTATTGTACAAAGCAGGAGGTTTTTCCCACAGGATTTCCCGTGCCTTTGAGTAGATGACCATGTCAGCAGTTACAAGTATATAGCCTTGGCCTAGTTTCTCAGCCAGCTGAACTAACTGCAGTAGTACAGTGAATATTGTGGAGAGCTCTGTAGGAGATACCTGAATAAAGGGAAGATATATCACGGATGCAACAGCTGCAGGTGAGCTTTCTTCTGATATAAAAGAATTGAACCCGGTCCAGGATGGAATATGCTGAGATTGCCCTTCTTCTGTTCTCACACGAGCTAGCCTCCATAGCATGTCCTTGTTCTGGGCACTGGCATAGGCAGTGGAAGTCGAATAGGCCTCAGTAATAGAACTATGAGGTAACCCACATTACAAAATCATACAGTATATTGGGAACAAATTTGGCACATGACAACACATTAGTTGAGTAGATGGTTCATAATACAAATTTGAGTCACAAATGCTTGACATCTGGTATCTCAATATCTTTGAATGAAGGATCTGTCTTTCATCAATCTCAGATAGTCCAGATGTTGGCGTAAGATCACAAAGATCTTCAGCATCATCAATGAAATACTGTTCTTGCAATTGAGATGCTTTTCATAGAGCATCACCCACAGAGACTGTACTGGAGACCAATAAGTCTGAACGTCCATGGCGTTCAATGAAAACAAGTTTTTMACCAAAATATTCAGTTTCCATGACTACACCTCAACTTGCGTTCTCAAATTTGACAAATACCTTTTACAAATAGTTTCTCACCCTTTTCCCATCCTTTACTACAAATTATAATGAAGTTATGTGTCATTTCTGCTTAAGCGGGTGTTGTTGTATATGGATTCTTCAGACTGTGTGTTATCAGATATTTGACTGTTGTCTACATGAACATGCTTCAAACTGGATTTGCTGGTATACGATGCTCGACAAGACTTGTGAAAAGAAACTTAAATAGTCCCTGTCAAAATATCATCTTTGAATGGCAAAAGATGATGACACACTTCATCTAGACGTACTTCAAGAGCTGTAAACAATGCTTGCAGTCCATCTACTGTGGGTTTTCTTACAATATTTGATGCATCTTTCCCCTTTTCAGCAAGCTGTCTATGACAGAGAATACAATGTCCTGTAAGAATAGACATATATGTACAAGAAAATATAGGTTGTGTCTTGTTATACCTTCGGTTGGGGCTGCTCCTATTTTTATAGACCTTTTGAAGAATGGCCACTGTCCCGCTGTTTTATTTAAGATTTTTGATACACAGATAAAACCAATTTAACTTTATTCCAGTGAGGTATGGGGATTTTCTAAAACTGAATATGTTGAACGTTTTCACATTAAGTTTTGTAAATATGTTTTAGGTGTTGGGTATTACATCTCAAATGATGCTGCTTTGGGTGAATGCGGTATACATGGTCTGTTTATTGATTATCATAAACGATAAACACTTTGGTTAAAATTATTAGCAATGCCAACTGTTTGATATCCAAAAAAATGTTATTTATTATGTAAATCATTAGATGAATGTAATCGTATAACTTGGGCATCTAAGGTTAAACACTTACTATTTAGTTATGGCTTTGGTTTAGTGTGGTTCACACATGAAGTGGGTGATAAAAACATGTTTCTCAAGACTTTTGTACAAAGACTTAAAGACTGCAATCAACAAAATTGGTACTCTAAAATTTGTGATTCAAGTAAATTATGTAATTATAAAGAATATATATCTCTTTTGTCAACTGAATATTATTTGTGTGCTATCCCAGAAAGAGAATACAGAAGACATTTATGTGTATTACGAAGATGTGAGCTCCCTTTAATGGTTAATATAGGCAGACGGTGTGGCATTCCCCGCAGTAATAGAATATGTGCATTTTGTGCGTTAGGTTGTGTAGAAGATGAATATCACTTCCTTCTAAAATGTCCATTGTATGACTATCTCAGATCAAAATATATACCAAGATATTATTGTAATTCACCCACGATGTTTAAGTTTTAAATTCTGTAACATGTAATAAGATAAATATTTTGTTAAATGTTGCAAAGTTTATTAAGGAAGCTCTATTTCTCAGGAATTCCAATCTGTCATTATAATGATTATTTTGTATTATGTTGTACATGGGCCGTTGGCCTTTATACCTAATAAAAAATGAAATTGAACTGGACTTTTCACACATTGTGCCCATGTGGGGAATCGAACCCGTGTCTTCAGCGTGCCACTTTAACCACTAGGCTACCCCACCGCCCTATATAACAGCTGCCTGGTGCTAGGAATTAACAGCGAGTCATTTTTGCACTCAGCAATATTCCAGCTATATCGCGGCGGTCACTAAATAATAGAGTCTGGACCAGACAACCCAGTGATAAACAGCATGAGCATCGATCTACGCAATTGGGAACCGATGACATGTGTCTGCCAAGTCAGCGAGTCTGACCACCCGATCACGTTAGTCGCCTCTAACGATACCCATGCGTTACTGAAGATCAACTCTAACCCGGATCTTCACGGGATCTAGGCCTTAACAGATGTCCAGTTATGAATGTACGTCCAAGAGGAGAGATTTATCTACAGGTCAAGCAGGAGATGATTTGGGGATTTCTTGTACTTTTAGTAGATCTTGGTAACGTAACCCTAGAAATAGTCTTGGGATCGTAATGGACATAAATGACTGTGGTCAGTGCACTATTGTTATAAGGTAAAACTTCATCCCCAAAACCATGAAAGAATTATATCAGATTCGTATTTAGATTTGCAGTTTGTTCATGAGTCATAACGGTTAGGCACGGTATG
>VKKT01005582.1:13460-28466 GCA_008038995.1 Haliotis laevigata | reverse complement strand
ACACCAAGCCCTTTTTGCCAAATTTACAATTAAATATGTGAGAATAATGAAACGATTTAATTCATATTTGAAAATAGAAAAAGTTTGTAAATAATGACGAATGTGAATTCCTTAACTGACATCAAAGTTTGAAAAAGAATACTTTTATGCATGTTACACCACTGACGTTTTTTTTCAGTGGATACTTTAAAAAAGTTTATTTTAAAAATATTTTATTACTTTCCTGTGAGCAAATTATCATGACCGCATGTTTTAATGTGTTGACCATTCAAAACAATAATGAGATAATTCAGTATGATGCTTTGTTTTTTCATATTTTTCATAGGACGAATTTGGCCTTTTTTTAGAATGACCCAGATATGGCATATGTTTAGCTCCGATGACAGCGGCGATCATCATGGCAAATCATTGTCAATTTAAAGAAGAAAAAAATAATATTGATAATAATATACAGCATGGATGCGCAACAGGAGGAGGAAACGCCGATGGAGGAATAACGACGACACCGATACAACTAGTCACCACCAAGAATCCTAAAAAAGTCGCCGTTAGTAGAAATGGTGGTTTAGCCAAGCACCACAAAAATAATACCTATTACACACCGTGGATTGTTGCTGCCATAGCAACGGGATTAAGCGTGGTCGTTGTTATGCTGCTATATAATAATAACAAGCCACCACCACCGCAACAGTAGACGATGCAATTAGAAATAAATCCGCATGTTATGTTATATTTTTGTTTAGAAATATATATAACTATTTTATATACACACGATGTCGTCCGAAGGAAAAACATTCGTCAACGATGCATATTACGACGACGTGGTCGCCTGACAAACCGTAGGTTATGCTCGCTTAACGAAAATGGTTCTCAAACAGCCAACGAATACAGTTCATCAACGACCAACTCTCGTGCAAAAACCCCGCCGTTCAAACGTTCAAGAACGTCGATGATGCCATGTGAGAATTTCGAATACTACATGCTCACCGGCAAACGAGTCGAATCTCTCGGCGACAAACCCACCCTCTTGCAGTTTTACAAGCCTTCCCCGGAACAGAAAGACCGGGAACTGATTTTCATGGTGCTGGGTCTAGCGGTGACCGTGTCGATCGCCAAACAATTAGACTAAAATATATTTATGTGTATATATATAAAGATGGGAAAACGTGCACCGTATAACTGCAAGTACATGCTGCTAGGAAAAACCAAAACCTGCGGCAAGAAATGCACCACCGAATATTGCGGCATACACATGAAGGGTTTCGTGAATTACACGTTCGAAGTGTGCGGCGTGGACGTGTAATGCCATTATCATCATTGCAAAGCCCCCGGAGCAGACGTGGTACGAAGCCTTCATCTACTTGAGGATAAGAGACTATCTCAACGAATGCAACCGTCTGCTCAGAATAAAAATCTAACATGCATCACGAAAATCGCTTTTTTTTAAGTTGGTTGAAAGTTTAACTATCCAACGTATTATGGGGGTTGCTAACATTTAAGAGCGAGACATACTTCGCACACCAACAAAGAACTAGAGATTTTGACTCGCAGACGAACATAGCGATGAAAATCCTATTAGAGATTTTACTTCACACCTGACTATAGCGAACAACCTAATAGAGATTTGATTTCTCATCTGACTATAGCGAACAACCTATTAGAGATTTGACTTCGCATCTGAATATAATTATTTTTCATTTAGAAAAAGTTTTTCACACATTGATATAGCAATGATGAGTACTGTTCGAGAACTGAAAAGGATTGCCAAAAAACGTGGAGTGATTGGTTACTCCCTTTTGAGGAAACCTCAGCTGCTGAGATTGCTCGTCATGAAAGACGAACAACGACAACCCACGGTGAAACAACTCAAGCTCCGAGCGAAAGAACGTGGGCTCAGAGGTTATTCGAGCACAAGGAAAGCCAAGCTCCTCGAACTGCTGGAGGAACACAAACCCGTCGAACCACGGTTCATGTGGACGAAGCACGTCATAGGTAAGTATCTGAGAGGTTGGAGGCTGGACGTCGACAAAAACATTGACGTCGACGACATCAAACTGCTGGAGGAACTGAATGATCTGGGAAGCCTCAAATTTCAAATCACGGTGAAAATGTCACTGGACAAACAGCAGACGGACGACACCACCGAGCATGTCCAGCCTTACTTCAGAAGCATCGACACCTCATTTGCAAAAATACGAGAATCCCTGGAACGCTCCACCCACATAGGTTCGGGTTGGGTTGTGGACAGGATCGACACGGTCTATCTGGACATAGTGAAGTACATACCGTTTAAAAGAGGGTCGTACCTAGACTTGCCACCGTACTACAAGAAAAAGCAAGCCATGGTCAACTCAAAACAAAGGCGATGATTGCATTAGGGTTGTGATGAGATCCGTGGAGTTTCCGGCCAAGGCACATTCAGACAGACTTTTGAGCTATCCTGAAGACAATGGGATCAACTGGGATGGCATAGACGAACCCAACAAGGCGACAAGTATCACTACACGTGGATAAAATATTTCAACAGACTGTTGTACGATCAATCGAAGCATAAGGAAAAGAAACACTTCTGCGAAATGTGCCTGCACGGCTTCACGCGAGCCTACCTGCTGAAATCCCACAGGGAGGAATGCCCAGGCGTGGGAGAGACAGCCATCTGAATAGACATGCCCGACGAAAAGAAAACATCAAATGCCCATGCCCTACATCATCCACGCTGATTTGAAGCCCTCATCGACACTGTCGCGCTGTCGTCCCCGGAAGAAAGGTTTCACTCTTAAAACGCAAGAACACAAAGCCTGCGGGTTCAGTTATGTGGTCAGACGATTTGACGGGGAATCGAACGCTCCCATGGTCTACCGAGGTCTCGACGCGGCCGAACGATTTCTCATGTGTTTACAAAATGAAGAGAAAATCATCAGGAAACAGTTGTACACCATCGTCCCCATGATGACTGGGGAACTCATAAGAAAGCTAAGAATTGCCACGTGTATGACGAACACCTGAACGGGGATGTCATGAGAGATCACTGCCCAATCATGGGCAAGTACAGAGGTGCCGCTTACAACACGTGCAAATTGAAGCTCAAAATCAATCCCAAAACCATTAAATTACCAGTCGTGTTTCACAATCTTAGTGGTTACGATTCTCGCCTGATCATGCAGGCCATCGCAAAGGTCGACGGCATTATAACGTGCATCCCAACAACATGGAAAAAACATCTCGTTCTCGTTAGACGGTCTGAGACGGTCAATGGCGTTCAGTTCCTGCTGTCATCTCTAGACAGTCTGGTAAATGCCAACGACCCGGACAACTTCGACATCACCAATCGATACACCGACGCTGAGACTCGACCCCTGCTGCTGAGGAAGGGCAACTACTCCTACGAGTACATGGACGATTGGTCTAAGTTCGACGAAATGCGATTACCTCCCATCGACCAATTTTACAGCAACTTGACCGACTCGGCCATCACCCCAGATGATTATGTGCATGCGATTAATGTGTGGGACAAACTGGGCTGCAAGAATTTGGGCGATTAGCACGACCTGTACTTGATGTGCTCGAAACAGTACGGCCTGGACCCCGCGTGGTATTTCTCCTTCCCCGGTCTCTTTTGGGACGCCTTGTTGAAAAAGACCGGCATGGAGCTGAAACTACTGATGGATTACAACATGCACCTGTTCGTGGAGAAAGGTTTGAGAGGCAGGATTTCCATGGCCTCCAAACGATACGCCAAAGCCAACAACAAGTACTGGCTGGACCATGAGTCAGTATCTCCCCACCCGGGGATTCGAATGGGTCTCCTCGCTCGAGATGATTGATGTGAATAGCATCGCGCCGGATTCGAACAAAGGCTACATGCTCTAAGTGGACTTGGACTATCCTGCAGAACTACRCAAATCGCACAACAGCTATCCGCTAGCTCCCGAACGATTGACGGTGAACCTGGAATGGATGTCTGAATATCAACGAAATTTGCTGGGAGACAATAACATGGCTAGCGTCGAAAAACTCATGCCGAACTTGATGAACAAGTCAAAATACGTCGTTCACTATCGCAATCTGCAGCTGTACTTGTCGCTGGGAATGAAACTCACGAAAATACACAGGGCCCTCCAGTTCCATCAAAGTCCATGGATGGAACCTTACATTCGTTTGAACACGAATATGCGAAAACAAGCCACAAGCAATTTCGAAAAAAACTTGTACAAGCTCAGGCAAGAAGATTGAGAATTTGAGAAAATGAGTTAACGTGAAATTAGTCAGATCCAGTGAGGAAGAAAAAGTCAGGAAACTCATAGCTAGCACGGTGTTCAGCCGAAGCAAGATGTTCCACAACAATTTGGCAGCGCTGCACATGAACAAAGGCCACATCAGATTCAACCGTCCCCTTTACGTGGGGATGAGCATCCTCGACTTATCTAAATACTTGATGTATGATTTATACTTCAACGAGATGAAAAAGCAGTACGGCGACAGGTGCGAAGTGCTGTACACAGACACGGATTCCCTGCTGATGGAAACACATGCACCTGTACAACACCAGTGACTACCCTAAAGATGACCCTATGCACAGCCAAGTCAACAAAAAAGTGCTCAGCAAGATGATGGACGAATGCTCAAGCACGCCGATCGCCGAGTACGTCGGCTTGGGACCCAAGATGTATTCCATCAAGAAAGCTGCCGACAACAAAATCCGAAAGGCGAAAGGCGTGAAAAAACACGTGGTGAAAAAACACATCAAGCACGCCAGATTCAAGGAAGGCCTGTTTAACAATAAAACGTTCAAACACCAAATAAACATGCTTAGAAGCGACGGCCACAGGATATACAGACTGAGAATCAACAAGACCTTGTTGTCTCCCATGGACACGAAATCGCCATCGATGGAGTCACCACTTACGCGTACAGACACAAACACATATCGAAGAATTGAACGCTTACGCACACATGTGTACATATATCATGGAGAAAATTTATTATAGCCCGCGTCGGTACTGGAAAGGCGCCGACACCATCCCAAAACTCGCCGGGCCACTCGAGTCATTTGACATTTCAACCCTGAATTGCGTCCACCAAGCCGACCTCCTGTTTCTCCCTCAAGACAGGGTGAGGCGTAAAACCTACAAGTACACCCTGACAGTCGTCGACGTCGCCAGTCGCTACAAGGAAGTTGAACCGTTGATGACCAAAGATTCCAACAAAGAGTGCATATACAAACGCAGTCGCTTGACCTGGCCTGCCGTATTGCAAATCGATCCCGGACGTGATTCATGGGAGCCGTGTCACAGCTGCTGGCCAAGCACGACGTCCAGGCGAGACGAGGTGTGACAGGAGTTCATCCATTAAGCCAAGCCATAGTCGAAAGATTCAATCGAGTCTTAAACTGCCGAGAGATGCGTTTCATGCACTTTCAGACATCTGTAGCCTCGCTAGTCAGCCGGCCGAGAGACACACGCACACACACTTATACTCGTCCACGGCGCTCGCTCAAAGCAACCCCCGAGACGGTAGCGAAGTCATGACTTCTGAGACCTGCATTTCATTCAGCTAAAAACACCTCTCGCCTTGATAATATATAACAAGTACAACAATACCTTGGCTTGTTAGCCTTTCGCCAGACCGACCCCATGCTCACTAAAAGTGATTATTTCCTAAAAATAAATTTTGCATGCATCTCGGCAGATGGTTACGCTATATCAAAACGGCATTGGGAACACTCTCAATGACTTCATTAGATTAATTAAGACTTAATTACGACAAACAGTTGGACATTTTGCCTTTTCCCGACCGACTCCATCCTCACTTAAAAGTCAAAGAAACCATTCGACCAATATTCATGAAATTTCGCATGCTCATACACAATGGGGCTACAGCGGGGGTGGGGGGGAAAGAGAGATTGGTCCCGTAGCCCCATTGTGTATACTACTACGTTACAACTATACACACTTATATGTGCTTTTCCTGTTCACAGGTTTATATAACAAGACACAGAGGGATGTCAATACCTTTTCTCGGCCTCCAACGCTACCACAATAGGCTCTTATATGTCTTTTTCCTGTTCACAGGTTTATATAACGTATGACGGCAAGTCCGACTGTTCAGGTGTAATCATCGCAGACACTTGGGTCCTCACGGCCGCACACTGCATTCAAAAGTAAGTTTTCAATAGCATAACTACAGGAACTGAACGTTTAGATTCCTGACACTGATTGTTGCCAGTACCCGTTCTTTTGTATGTGAATAAAAAACAGTACTATGCGTGTCGTATGTTTCCGTTTCTTTTGTATGTGCCTAAATAACAGTACTATACGTGGCGTATGTTTTCCTTTCTTGTCTATGTGCCTAAATAACATTACTGCACGTGTCGTATGTCTTCCTTTCTGTTGTATGCGCCTAAATAACAGTACTATACGTGTCGTATGTCTTCCTTTCTGTTGTATGTGGCTATATAACAGTACTATACGTGTCGTATGTCTTCCTTTCTGTTGTATGTGGCTAAATACAGTACATGTAATATTTATAAAAACATCGGCGGGGTTTTGTCATCACAAGCAGGTTTATTTGTGGAATTTATGATGTGATAAATAGAGAATCTCACCTAAGTGTCTTCTGTTATCAATTATGTCAACACGAGTTGATAAAGTTACAAATTTACATATTTTAACTTTTATCAATGAGTTTTGATATATTTGATATCAGAAGACACGAGGGTGGGATTCTATTTATCATCCAAAATTACATTAGACTTGCCATTAGACTTGCAATGCAGCGATGTCATAGCATTGTGACGTCATCAGGTTCATGACGTCATAGCACTGTCGGGGCAAATCTACTGTCCAACGATATCTTAGGATATATCGTTTAATCTCACACAGCAGTATCTCCTGTGGAACACAGTTGAGGATACTAAAGAAATGTAATACTCGCCCGTGGAAGATACTGCAGTGTAATAAGTTTACAGCAATATTACACTAGTGTAATACCGCTAGACATATGACGTCATAATTGTTACAGTTATGACATCACAATGCTAATGTCTCTGTCGCAATGCTATTAGACCTTGCCTGACTCGTGGAAAATTGATATGAGAGTCATCACACTATAGACAGTTTCTATCAATTTATGTTTGAGAGTAATAAACAGAATACTAAACTCGCTTCCGTGAAATACCCTTTTTATTAAACTCATGAAAGATTTAGCATCATTAACTCGTTTAATAAAATTGGTATTACATGGAAGGTCGTTTAGTATCCTCTTTAGAATATGAATGTACAGCGGAACTTTTTATTATTTCAAAACGTATATTGTTGTTGTTGTTTTATTAAATAACCATGGTTGTTACAGTAAAGGAGTGTATGACATTACATATGTATTGTGGGTTCAAAAGCTGAGTAGAGAAATCGAAGTATGATGATTATCTTTACCTTTAATGGGTGTATAGGGATTATCTTAGCTTGGGTTCTAGTGTCGAGGGACTATGTCCAATTTTAAAAACAAATAGCCTGTAGTATACGTATACAAAGTTTTATTCAGAGTAGAGGAGTTATTTCCAAATATCCAAACAAACAATGAACGAGCACACAATCCCTGATTCACTCAGCTACTAATGATTCAAACACTGTATAGAATGCAAATATTGTTTCTTTGATGAAAATATATTGACGAGGAAGGTATGTGTTGATCGTGTGCCGCCATGTGTTACAGTGCAGGGAGCCTAGGTAGGTACATGGTGAGGGCGGGAGAGTACAACACGAAGACTTACGACGGTACAGAACAATACTACAGCGTCCACAAGATTATACCCCATCCAGAGTTCAATGTTGGTAATATATGTTCATAATCAGTTTACCTCGAGAATCTGGGTTAGAACTGATCTGCAGTAAGAGCGCCTAACGGGATCGGGCAGTCAGGTTGCTTGACACCTGTCATCGTATCCCAGTTGCGTTGATCGATGCTCATGCTGTTGGTCACTGGCTTGTTTGGTCCAGGCACGATTAATTGCAGACAGCCACCATATATCTGGAATTCTGCTGTAATATTAAGTTGAATATTGGATATCAGTTTCTGTTTATGGATACTCCTTCACAAAACAATTTATACTAATTGATGTTGTTCACTTTCAAAAGTTCTAAATATAAACACTGTACGTTTACACAGAAAAAGCAAACAACACATTCTAGACCCAGGTTTGGAACTTATAAAAGACCTTGATACAATTATGGACATAAAATGCCTTACCACGAGATGTGAAAGCTTAACGAATGCCTTGTTGACCTTTACTTTACAGAAGGTCACTGCTCAAAATGACATAGCTTTGATGCGCATCAACAGCCAATTTGCCTTCAACAACAATGTCAGAGCGATTTGCCTCCCTGCATCGGTCAACTCCGCCTCGGGCTGCTTCGTGACTGGATGGGGAGAAACCCACGGTAAGGAGTGAGTGAGTGAGTGAATGAAGCTTTAAACCGCGTCAGCAATATTGCCGCTATTAGCGGCTCACGGTAAGGAAGGATGCTGAAGGATACCACAGGGTACGGAAGGAGCATCCAAGCATCTTACCTCGTGAAATCAAGACCATGTTATCCACTCCATGTTATCCACACTATGTTATCCAACACCGTATGCGTAATGTCTTTTTTTGGTTTACACAGTCTCCGGGATATATTGAATATATTCCTTCTTAGTTGACACCATTTGACACCAAGAATGTTTGTTTGTTTCTGTGTTATTTGTTTGTTTGTTGTTGCCCAACTTGACACTAATCCAGCTGTGTGCGTGTGAGTATGCGTGTGCGTGTGCGTCTTTGCAGCAATAGAGTTGCGTCAATTAGGTCTGCCAGGAATAATAACTCGAATCCACGATGAACCAGATTTCTCAGCATCATGCTAATTGTTGTAAGAAAGTGTAATCCCAAAATATAACATATGCTACATACTAATGTTTGCTGGAAGAAGGCCAGTGTGTCCATATTGTGTGAGACATGTGTGTAACTGTAACATTCCTGTGTCCAATGTCAGGACAGCGGTTTCCTGAAGAAGACCAGTGTGTCCAGATTGTGTGAGACGTGTGTGTAACTGTAATATTCCTGTGTCCACTGTCACGAGGACAGCGGTTTCCTGAAGAAGGCCAGTGTGTCCATATTGTGGGAGACGCGTGTGTTACTGTAACATTCCTGTGTCCAAGGTCAGGAGGACAGCGGTTTCCTGAAGAAGGCCAGTGTGTCCATATTGTGGGAGACGCGTGTGTAACTGTAACATTCCTGTGTTTAAGGTCAGGAGGACAGTGGTTTCCTGAAGAAGGCTAGTGTGTCGATTGTGCCGTTGGCTGAATGTAGGACAGACTACGCCAACGTTGGCTACAACGTCTTCGACAACAACATATGTGCAAGTGGTGGCGGAAATGATGCATGTGAGGTAAAGATTTATGCTCGTATGAATGCATTATCGGGAAGGCCTTGGAACTGTTACCATGGAAACCGGGTGATTATAGTATAGTGGGTAGGATGGTGTTCTGTAAACCATCAACCCTACACCAGACAAACCGGGGCCCGTGTGGTGGCCTAGTGGGTAAAGCGTTCGCTCGTCACGCCGAAGGCCCTAATGAGTAAAATGTGTGAAGTCTATTTCTGGTGTCCCCCGCCGTGATATTGCTGGAATTTTGCTAAAAGCGGCGTAGACCTCAGTTCACTCACTCACCAGACAAACCAGTGACTAATATTGTGAGCAACGACTACGCCGCCGGGGAACGATGACGGATATTCTAATGAGTATATTCGATTAGGCCCCAAGAATGCAGTAGATGCCAAAGAGCTACGAATAATATGATGTTTGGGGTTTTTCGTCAGGGTGATTCTGGAGGCCCCCTCGTGTGCATGGAGCAGGGGGCGTGGCACCTGAGAGGGTTGGTGTCATGGGGCAAGCAGTGCGGGGACGGCAGGTTCCCGGGCGTCTACACCAGAGTCTTCAGCTACAGAGAGTGGATACACAACATCATCAGCTGATGCGGGCATTGTCTGGTGCCGTTATATGGCCAATCGATTCTAATTTACATCCAAAAGATACAATAAAACTGTTGGTTTGCTAATGGTTATCTACATCTGTTCGTATGTTTGTGGGAAGGGTTTGAATCCCAGGTACGGGCCCCTTTATAGACTATTTTGTTGGTTGGTTGTTTTACGTCGCACTCAGCATTACAGCTATATGGCGGCAGTCTGTACATAATCGAGTGTGGACCAAACAATCCAGTGACCTACGTCATGATACTGGGATACGATGACATGTGTCAACAAAGTAAGCGATCCCGTTACTCGCCTCTTACGACAGGCATGGTTTGCTGAATCTAACCCGGGTACCTAATAGAACCACCGTCAGCACTGACAGGAATCCATATTAAACCTCGTTTCATGCACGTGACTGTCACGTAGAGATCATGGCCGTGATTGTGTTTGCTTTCTTCTAGAAATCATATTGGATATTAAAAAGCCTGTCTTAAAAACTATACGAAACATATCTGACGTGTACTTTGGATTCATACAACGTCACTGGCTGAGAATTATGGCAGTGAGCCTAAGTTCAGGTTGCGTGCCTTGGTCTTACACGGATCTACTGGACATGCGTTTCACACTTATATCCAAATTATTTCGCGAGAGTGAATACGATGTCCGTTCTAAACGGCTTTGCCAAGTTTTAATTAAATACCCAATTCATTGTGGATATGGGTATGTTAGTACAAACCAGCGTTCCTCGAATATTGCTTTTGTCAACTGCACCATAGAAAGAGCAACATGACAGCTCTGTTTGGATCACACAGATCCAAAGCCCCAACCTATCGAGAATACAAGAGGTGTCCAGTTGGACACTACACATAACTCGACTGTGACAGGCTGGTACGGGATAAACAGTAAATTTAACTGATGATACGCAGGTCAATCACAATTAGTTTGGTACCGGAATCTGCTTTCCCTTTTCGTGAACAAATTAAAAGCAACCATTTTTGGCACGGCGTTCAATCCCAGCCAGAATAATTATTGTTGTACCTGTTTACCCTTTTCTCGGACACCTGGTGCCATCATTGGCCCATTTCCATTGTTTTCACGACTTTTTTTACCTTTAAACACAACTGTTAGTGTTGAAGTGGAAACTCGAGACTGGTATTTGTCTTGTAAAGACCTACAACTTTATTATATATATTCAGTAACTGAATTCGGAAGAAATCGGTGATCAAAACACCGTTATCACAAAACCAGGAGAGTGAACCCGATGTGAAAAGGTCAGTTTTGTGACGTCATGCAGACCTGGTCAACACACTGTCCACCTGGCTCCGTGCTGTATCTCACCTGAGGGGGATTTTATACCTGACCACTGTCTGTGTGTACTCCCTTGCCCGAGGACGCTCTATGAAGGTGAACAGTTGTGTGAGAATGGAGCGTCTCGTAATTCTGGTGGCCGTTCTTTCTGTGGTCGCAGGATTCAATGGTAAATATTGTTTTGTAAAATTATTATTATTTTTTATATCTTGCACTTGCTCTTGGGAGCGTTCTCTGTTGTATGATGTATAGTGCTAATTTCCTAATCATTCAAAAATGTTTTGTGAACGTAAATGAGTGAGTGAGTTTAGTTCCACGTCGCTCTTAACAAAATTCCATCAATATCACCAGATTAAGGCTTCACACAATGTACCCATGTCAAATAAATCGAACCAGGGTCTTCTAGCGTGCGATCGCTTTAAGCACAAATTCTTTGAAAGAGTGAGTGAGTGAGTTTAGTTTTACGCCGCACTTAGTAATATTCCCGTTATATGGCGGTCTTTGAAGGAGAAAGTAGAGCTGTGTTTTGAGTCAGAGAAGAGATTTTCAACTTGGTCGCATGGACAAGAGTTCTCTCACCATTACAGGTACACGGATGTTCTCCCTTAAATTCAATAAATATTATAGCAATTTTTGTTATTTTTTTTTTTAATTGGTTCCCAAGATTACAATATTGCAGATATACCAAGCCGTGATACGTACGGCTTACAGTAATATGGCTACATGATCTACAGGTGAGATATATTATATTTGTATTAATATATTTATAAACATGCATAATTCATTAACTAGACAATGTACAGATAATGTCAGGTCCACGTCAATACAGTTTGAGTCATCTAAGTACTGGGGAGAGAAGGCTCCATTTATGATGGAAATTATTTATTTTATTATTTTGTGCTGATATATGTTTTTCCACAAAGAATAGATTACTAAATCACATCATCATTGCTGCAAAAGAGACATATTCACTATGCAGTATTAAAAATATGCTTCCAAATCAAACTTTCTATATAAAAACCTCCCAAAAATATATCATAGCAATTGCATGAAAAAAATATATATCTTAAATATGTCAGTTGAAGTCAAACCCAAATGAGAAATGAATACTGGTACCCCACCGATCGACCCAAGATTGGACGGTGGGGTAGGCTAGCGGTTAAAGCGTTGGCTTGTCACGTCACGTCGATTCCCCACTAGGGTACTATGTGTGAAACCAATTTCTGGTGTACCCTGCCGTGATATTGCTGGAATATTGTAAAAGCTCACTCACTCATCCCGAGATAAATTCTTGGTTCTAAATTATGCTTTCAAGAACACACGACCCTTGTCAGCAAAACGTATGCGCTGAGAAATTCAGCTGTTTACTGCGGTTTCTATTATAAATGTTGAAAATACTCGCGTTTGATCTTTCAGTGCCATTTTATCCTATCACAATAATCACGTACGATTTTGCAACAGTAGGGGAGTGTCGTAACTGCCGATTGTGTGTCAGTAGACCCTACCACAGTAACCTATTAATTTATGCCATTCCACATTGTTAGGGGAGACGTAAGCTCAAGCTCTACACTCACTTGGTCAGTTTGGGGATGAGGGGGGAGGGGTCTGACGAACAACTAACAACAGTGCATTCATGTAAAGTCGCCAGTTGTGGACAAGACCCCAACCAGTTACTGAAGGGGGAGTTGATTGTAGGTCTGCTACACAGACTTTTTAATGTGTGTTTTAGAAATACATGATATGTGGTCAGAAGTCAACCATGGTGGATAAAACAGACCCGCTAAACTACAGAGGTATAACTTTAGCTCCAGCGATATATAAAATATATTGTGGTATTCTGAACGCTCGACTGTATGCATGGGCTGAAAGAAATGACATTCTTATGGATGAATAGAACGGTTTCAGAAAGGGTAGATCTACAGTGGACCATATATCGTCAATTACAAACATCATCGAAAGTAGAAAACTGGCTAGAAAATGAACTTATACAGCTTTTATCGACTTCAAGAATGCATACGACTGGATTGACAGGAATATTCCCTGGAAGAAGTTGCAAGAAACAGTCATCGGAGGAAGAATGTTGACAGCCAGTACATCCCTGTATCAGAACATCAGATGCTGTGTACCTGTCAACAGGTAACTCACACCGTGGTTCTCCGTCAATCGTGGTCTCATACAGGGTTGCCTACTATCACCGCTACTTTTTAATATGCATATTAACGATCTGATTTCAATGCGCTTAGAAGTGGAGTGAGAGTCGAAGAAGACATCGTAGCAGTACTAGCTTACGATATTGTGTTACTCGCAGAGACAGAGGAAGATCTACAATGTTTACTAGACGCAGTGTATCAGTGGTGTTACTAACAAGATGACTATCAACCCTGACAAATCTAAAGTAATGCACCTTATGAACCCACCTATTAGTAGAGCTACTACAACTTTAAGGTGCGGAGGGGCTATCTCGGTGTACTACTAAGCGAGCACCTTGACTACAACATCATGGCCAAATCTGCAGCAAAATCAGCTAACAGAGCTCTTGGACTTCTAATATATCAATTCAAAAGTCTTGGCGGTATGCCCTACAATGTTTTTACCAAACTTTACGACGCCATAGTTTATTCGGTTTTAAGTTAAGGCGCAGCAATATGGGGAACAACTAACTATTCTTGTATTAACGCAGTTCAACTCCGAGCACTACGTTTCTTCATCGGTCTTGGGAAATTCTCTCCGAACACGGCAGTCAACGGCGAGATGGGATGGATACCTCCAAAAGTGTGAAACTGGATATGCGTTTTTAGACACTGAACAAGAAATGTGAACACACCGAATAGGAGAATAAACAAGAGGATATTTATATGGGCTAATAAATGCAAGAGAAAAAACTGGAATTTTAAAGTCAGGAACCACATGGAGAATTTGGGATTCGGACACCTACAAGAAGCAGAAAGTTTAGAGAAGAAGCCATTCCTCGCCGCTTTACATGACGTACTGCAAAACAACCATCAGCTGTCCTGGAAAAGACAGGAGAAGAATAAACTACAGATTTACAGACTCTTTAAGAACAATTATGAAACAGAAAAATATATTCAATGTCCACTTCCCCGAAATCACAGGAGTGCTTTGGCGAACTTCAGATGTGGAGTGGCACCAATAAGAGTGGAGACGGGAAGATACGAAAGCCTACCATATTATGAGAGATTTTGTTTTAACTGTCCCAAACAAGTGGAAGATGAAATACATGTTCTGTTTAACTGCCCCGTCTACACTACCGTCAGAGAAAACCTTTTAAACTCGTGTTTACGTAAATTACCGCATTTTAACACGCTGTTTCATGTAGAAATGTTTTATTATATTTTCAAATCCCATGATTATCGTTTCTAAGATGCCTAGCGGTTAGAACAATTGAACAAAAATACATTATCAGACAATAAAGGTACAGGTTTTTTTATGACGTAACAATTGAATGACGTTACCCCGTCACTGCGCAATTCTAGTGTGCCCCCTCGTAATCGAACCATTATACATTACATCACAATGTAAGCGACGTCACGATGCATGTCAGTTGTCATCGCCTCGTACGGCCTCCTACAGTAAACTACACCGTTGCATCCAGTTTCTTGGTTTGCTGTTGCCTCACGCAGCTAACATCACTGGTGGAAACATTACGTTTATGTTTTACGACGGTTAAAATGTGT
>VKKT01005576.1:29963-43973 GCA_008038995.1 Haliotis laevigata | reverse complement strand
TGTCCCCCGCTGTGATGTTGCTGGAATATTGCTAAAAGCGGCGTAAAACCAAACTCAGTCCGGCATACATCTTCACTTCTTAAAGCTACGATGCAGATAAGGAGCAGCACAGAAACTGGACGTGTTTATAGTTAGATGATGCTGGACAAAAATGTCAAACTGTTGATTGTGTGGCAAAGTTCCATTGAAATCAGGCACTTGCATCAGAGTCAAATTGTATGTACTCAATCTATTGTTTTCTACCCATCAATCTTTGAGTCCACATGACAGTATGTTTGATCTGTCTACTCAGAAAACAGTTAAACTATACACTGTTAAGGTATTTCTCAAGACAATCTAATTTCATGGAATATTAAATGATAACATGGTTAAAAGTGAGAATTTGTGGATTTCACCCTTTGTTCTAGCTACAGATCAGTTTGGAGTATATTCTTACTTGTATAGTCTGAAATGTTGTGGGGTAGCCTTGTGCTTACAGCGTTTGCTTGTAATGCTGAAGGCCTGGGGTCTATTCCCCACATGGGTACAATGTGTGAAGCCCATTTCTGGTGTCCCCCGCTGTGCTATTGCTGGAATATTGCTAAAAGTGGTGTAAAACCATACTCACTCACTCTCACTGAAACATTCTGTTCCTAAAATATAAAGAAGTTGACATCAATAAATTCTTGCCTTTATGAGTGTCATTTCTAAATGCCGTTCAACAATAACATGGTTATGTATCAACACTACTCTTGAAAACCCTGGGGCGGTGGGGCAACCTTGTGGTTAAAGCCTCCGCTCGTCACGCTGAAGACCCTGGTTTGAATCCCTACATGGGCACAATGTGTGAAGTCCATTTCTGGTGTCCCCTGCTGTGATATTGCTGGAAAGTTGCTAAAACTTTGTAACGCCATACTCACTCACTCACTTGAAAACCTGATGCCCCTTATTGTCATTGCTCACCACCCCGTCAAGGTCTTAATGCAGATTAGCCCAGTGGAAAGTGTGTTTCCTCCTCACTGAAAAAACAAGGTTCACATTTCAACCTGGGTATATCCAAGTCTCATGCTGTCAGCAGCTAGTTTTCTCTTTTTCAGGCATGCTACAACTCATTCAATATAAATATTTTCACTCAGTTCTCTCCCTTTGTTTCAGCTGCGCGATCGACTTGGAGGGGATGTCGGTGGGCGTGGCAAGTTACGGAAGAAGAACTGGATGTTCTGGTGACAGGAAATGACTTCAGCTTTTTGTCTTTATGCTCCTCAAAGTCTTCTCCTGTCACACTCATCACAGGATGTGGATCCGGAGGACTCTGTCATAGTGCTTTTGGCCCACTGTTTATACAATATTGGATCCCTCTTGTTATATATAATACCATCAACAGGGTTTACATATTTTTAGTGTTTTTAAAATGGAAAGAACATGATGACTTCTTGTTACATTTAAGCTGTCATATCGTTTTGTAAATGTTTTGCTGATAATATTTGGAGTCACAATTGCCACTGATGAACTATTTGTGAAGTATTCAATCTGAATTGACTGTTTGCCTGTATCAAGTCTAGACAGACTGGTGTGCCTGCATTCTGTCTAGACAGACTGTTGTGCCTGTGTCTGGTCAAGATTGACTGCTGTGCCTATGTTATCATCTAGACAGACTGTAGGACCTGTGTGGAGTCAAGGCCACATGAAGTAGTTGGCGCTAACAGCTAGCCTCATTTTCAGCTACAACACAGTCACATAAGGGAAGAAGATGGCGCTAGCAGGCAGATGCTCTTTCACCTACATCAGTATCATGTCGGGATGAAAATGGAACTAGCAACATAGCCTCACTTTCATTTTAGCTAATGATTGGTCAACCCTCCTTCACATTTTTGAATGAAGGAGGAATCGTTGACACACGATGTACAGTGTTAGATAACTTGCATGTCCCACCTGGTACCTCTAATGCCAGGTGGAACATGCTCATTATTCTCCACCTCTGACCTGATAACAGTCCGTCAATCATGTGACAAGGTGTTGATGAAACTGTTCAAGTTCCCAGTACTCCATCCTCTGTAACTCCAGGGTGTGCATTCAGTAGACTTACTTGAACCCCTTGATCCTTTCCTATGGTTCCTATCCTCAACAGATACCCACCGTGGATTTGTATGGACATTCAACCGACCACATATTGGGGTAGGGTAAAGGATGTAGCTCATGTTATCTTGAAGCCATGGACTTGAAGACATCCTTTCCAGCAAAATGATTTTTCAGGGCTTTCTTTTACATGTCAGTCAGAATTTCTTGTAAATGTAATCATATGAAGTAGGACTGGCGGACATATTGTTGATAACCCAACATTGAAGCTGTTTTTTAAGTTACATTCTGAGTAAGCATCCAATCAAATTACAGTTGGAAATCATTGTCAGGTAATTTGAGGGAATGGAACAGATCCACACATTATAGCAGGTGTACTGAAATGTGAGCCTAGATACAGAGAATGCCATTACCAACACTCCATTAAAGTTTAGTGTTTACTCAAACATTGTATTGACATATCCACTGAATATTTGGCAGTTGTGACGTTTGAATTCTATTGGGCTTTTGTAAAAGAAAAACAACATATATGTTTAGATGGCTTACCCTCTTGTGAGCCTAAATATCAGTTGGGAGAGGTAGAACCCCAGCTTCTGTACCGCCTACCATTTTTCTCAAGTGGTCACAAACATACACAACGTTTTTATTGGCATTTGAGCACAGCTCTTATAAACAGAACAGAAAAAGACTTTCTACAACCAAGCTGTTTAGTTCCTTCTTGTACCCCTTGCCCTGCAATCCACACTCCTTTCAGTCCCCTCCCTGAACTCTCATACTCCTTTCATGCCCACCCTGTACACCCACATTCCTTCCATGCCCACCCAAAACACCCAGACTTACTGATGACCTCCAAAAACACCCTCCTTCCATGCCCCACTCTGCACACCCATGCTCCAACCATCTCCCTCCCCAAACACGCACACTCCTTCCATGCACACCCATGCTCCAACCATCTCCCTCTCCAAACACGCACACTCCTTCCTTCCATGCCCACCCTGTACACCCATGCTCCAACCATCTCCCTCCCCAAACACGATGCACACTACTTCCATGCCCACCCTGTACACCCATGCTCCAACCATCTCCCTCCCAAAACACGCACACTCCTTCTATGCCCACCCTGTACACCCATGCTCCAACCATCTCCTTCCCCAAACACTCACACTCCTTCCATTGCCACCCTGCACACCCATGCTCCAACCATCTCCCTCCCCAAACACGCACACTCCTTCCATGCCCACCCTGCACACCCATGCTCCAACCATCTCCCACTCCCCCTAAAACACCTACACACCTTTAATCCCCTGTCACCCACACCCACATACCCTCCTTTGCTCACAGAATATTTGAGATTTATTCCAGAGCTATATTGTGCTAAGAAAACCTTGCCATGTTCCCCTGCATGACTGAATGCAGTGATACATCAATAATACTCCCCACACAATGAATATTGTCCCACAGGTGGACAGATGAGTGATGTAATGCATGCTGTTAACTCATCGACAGCTTTTAGTTTATTCACGGGTGCTCACAACCATTTCACTCACTTTGTCTTTTGCATATTTGTATTCCAAAATCACTCTTTACAAGCCCTGATGTTTTAGCATCAAACCGTGTTTTGTCTTCATTTTGTGAAGTTTTGTTCAGATTCACACATATGAGGAAGTATATTTGCTGTTAGAGATGATGATGTTGGAGACGTAAAAAATGATTCAATGACAATAATGGTCCATGACGCCATTGCACCGATTGACCTTGTCGCTTTGCAGTTCATCATTCATTCGCCTAAAAATGGTTCAGCTTCTCAAGATTCGTGTTCTTATTCATCGTCAGTAGTTTATACCACCTTCCTTGTATTGTAAATAATTATTAAAGAGTTGATAGATATATATGCCTGGGCTTAAAAAGAAGGAAATGTGGTACAGTGTCGTGATGAGATCTGTCAACAGAGGTCAGCTAATCAGGCTATGTGTAATGCAAGTCAAATAGGTTCATATTCATGAATGCAGTGTCGACACTATCACTGACTGACAATGAAGCAATAGTATATCCCGCCATGATATTGCTGGAATATTGCTAAATCGGAGTCAAACTTTAGTATTAATTGGGCGGCGGTGGGTAGCCTAATGGTTAAAGCGTTGGCTCGTCACGCCGAAGACCCGGATTCGAATCCCAACATGGGCACAATGCGTGAAGCCCATTTCTGGTGTCCCCCGCCTTGATGTTGCTGGAATATTGCTAAAAGCGGCGTAAAACCAAACTCAGTCAGTAGTATTAATTGATGAGCTTAGTGCAGTCTAAAAATATCATAAAACTGAACTGGATATGTAAAGCTGCTGGAATAGCATCAGGTGTTCGAGAAGTCTTGTTTTGTGAATATTTACTCAAACCATCAAACCAGGTTAATTTATATCCCAATCCTAGCATCCCTATGATGACCATAGAGTGTATCCAGTTGTATGTACTGTTGATATGATAGTATAGTTTTTGACATGCTCCCCTTTATGTGCTGTCTTCCAGTGATAGAAACCTATGTGATCTTCCTGTGGGAGTTTTTTGTTGTAACGGTAATATACAGGTGCACAGTATGTTCTGGTAAAGGTAACCCATTCGCTATGATGTCATCTTCAGAAAATATTGAAAATGTAAAAAAAAGCCTACTACCTCAAAATGTAGATTTAAACAGTGACGAGCCTCAGGTCAAGATTATGGCTTTAAAGGGAGACACACCTCAGATCAGTGTACATGATTATAAAGGGTCTCAAGGCCAGTATATAGGGTCAAAGGGGTACACTTTTGAGGTCAAGATGCAGATTTAAATTGAGGCTTACTTGAGGTCAGTATGGGTTTAAAGGGGTACTCTGTTGAGGTCAAGATACAGATTTAAAGGGAGGCTCACCCGAGGTCCTTATATAGGTTTAAAGGGGTACTGTGTTGAGGTCAAGATACAGATTTAAAAGAGGATTGACTCATCGAATCCAGGATACAGATTTACATGGATACATTTTGACTAATGAGTTTAGAGATCTGATAATTATATAGGATGATATTCCTGATTTCCCTTGTGAGAAACATAGCTGGTTGTAATTTCAGTACTGAAATATCTCATAATTATACATGTAACAGTCAGTGTTTCTGTTCTCTGGTATATACCGGACTTTGACTGGTACAAAGTTAGAATGTCCGGTAATTTCAAAGGCTGCCGGTCATCGTATCCGGCAAATTTTAAAATCAATTTTCTAATTACCTGTCAATTTTATTTCTCCTCAAAAAAGATTACAAATTCACAATGACATTGAGAAGTTGTCAAATAAAAAATACCAGTTTGGGAAAACCCCAGGCTAAAAATAGCAGCATGTACGCACTGTGACACCCTCACATTTCTGATTGGTTGTTAGGGTGCAGGGTCTTGCGCACAATGAAAAATGTGATCACTTGACTGGTAAAATTTCCAAATGACCTGTATTTGAAATGCTAGCCTGTCACAATGTCCAGTTGTAAAAAATGCCAGCGGAAACACTGACATTGCTTACCTGTTGAGTTGTCTGTCTGCATGTGTGACCTGTACTTAAAGCCCATTCACACGTCACTGTTAATGGGACAAAGATGTCATTTGGAAAAAGTACTGTGCACCTTACTCAATTATAAGTTTGAATATATAAAAAAAAAAATCCATTCATATATCTATTTACTTTTTTAAAGTCAACAAATGAATATTTTTTTATCATTAAGAATTATATTAACCTTTTCCAAAGAAAATACATTATTTATAGATTACTGAGGTAGAAAAAGGAATGTTTCAATGGACAGTTAATGTTTGTTGAATCTGGTTTATTCAGATACATTTCAGAGCCCCATTCCTAAAAGCGATCATAGTGCTACGACAGTCGTAATTCTATGTTAAAGTATGGGAGTTATGATCCTCTTAGCACTACGATCACTTTGAGAACGGGGCCCTACATGATTTATAGATGAAGTTACAATAAAGGCTGGATATAGCATCATGGCCTGTTGTCAAGCTCAGGATCCTTGGTTACCAACAAACTTTCACTCCCGTATAAGATTCGTGCTTCATGTGTTGTTCGTATTTCAGAGCTTGTCTATATTTTGAACAGGGCAATTGGTACCATATTATTGACAATCAGTTGTTTTCAAGAAAATTGTCTGTGTGGCTGAAGCACAAGGCGAGAAGGTTTTGTAACATTCATTCAACAGTTTTGTGAAAGTAATTCAATAGCAAACTTGGGTATAGTTATGATCTACGTGGCTAAATAGATTTGTGTTTATTGCCAGTGGGGATATATGGAACTTGATTTGGGTTAATTGCCAGCTAGTATAAATAGAATTTGGGTGTAGTATCTACTGGGCTAAGTAGTTTTGGGTTAATTGGCAGCTGGTATATATAGAATTTGGGTGAAGTATCTACTGGGCTAAGTAGATTTGGGTTAATTGCCAGCTGGTATATATGGAATTTGTGTGTAGTATCTACTGGGGTAAGTAGACTTGGGTTAATTGCCAGCTGGTATATATAGAATTTGGGTGTAGTATCTACTAGGCTAAGTAGATTTGGGTTAATTGCCAGCTGGTATTTATAGAATTTGGGTGTAGTATCTACTGGGCTAAGTTGATTTGGGTGAATTACCAGTGTATATATATAGAATGTAGGTGTAGTATCTACTGGGCTAAGTAGATTTGGGTTAAATGCCAGCTGGTTAAAATAGAATTTTGGTGCAGTATCTACTGGGGTTAGTAGATTTGTGTTTATTGCCAGCTGGTATATATAGAATTTGGGTCCAGTATCTACTGGGGTTAGAAGATTTGGGTTTATTGCCAGCTGGTATATATAGAATTTGGGTGTAGTATATAATGTGCTAAGTACATTTGGGTTTATTGCCAGCTGGTATGAATAGAATTTGGGTGCAGCATCTACTGGGCTAAGTAGATTTGGGTTAATTGCCAGCTGGTATATATAGAATTTGGGTGTAGTATCTACTGGGATAAGTAGATTTGGGTTAAATGCCAGCTGGTATATATAGAATTTGGGTGCAGTATCTACTAGGCTAAGTAGATTTGGGTTAATTGCCAGCTGGTATATAGAGAATTTGGGTGTAGTATCTACTGGGCTAAGTAGATTTGGGTGAATTGCCAGCTGGTATATATAGAATTTGGGTGTATCCTGTCTACTATCACACTGTCAACAGATAACACTTGGCTTTAACAATGTAAAAATAATTGTACATTTATGTTACTCTTTCATAGCTCAAGTGATCGATGTCTGATGTGGTCAACCTCATCAGTTAGAAGGCAATCATGTATTTTGGGGGTGTTATTCAACATTTCATGCCCTTCAATTTGTTGTTCCCCACTGTGATATGGCTTGATTGTTGCTAATAGTCATGTCAAACTCTTCACTACCGGGATTTCCCGTATTTAATATAAACCCCATAATTAAGCCCAGGGCTTAAATTTGGGAAATGCTTGTAACTGAAGAAAATGATTCTAAGACACAGTAAAATGGAATGAACTTTAATAATGATATTATCATATTTTATTGAGACTACATTTGAGTCATATGGATTGAGATTGTCTATTTGAGTATAGAGTACCTGACCTCTCTTGGGACTCCGAAACGTTCTATACACGTGAAAACCTCTAACTGCACTACAAATGTTATTTATGCTGACGTTTGCCATGTGCTTTTGCAAGGGGACGTCACTCTAAACAATAAAATTTGAAATCTTAATTTAGGTCCATGGGCTTAATAATGGGAAAATATCCCGTTTTTAAGCCCATGRGCGTAATTTCGAGTGGGCTTAAATACGGGAAATCCTGGTAGTTCTGTGACAAGTAAGATACTGATTTCCTGATGAGATACTATAGGTGAAGCTGTTTATAGATCAACATTTAATCTCTGATGTAAAAATTAAGGATTTGTTTAAATTGTCTTGTAATGTGTAAGATGAGAGAATATCTTCATTTTCAGTCTCATACTGAAGGAGTCTTTCTTACATAGATTTCTTTTTGTGTTATTAAGGAGAATCTACATGAAATACTAATGCATTTTTCATGAGCATCCATCTTTCAGACATTGTACTGTTACCATATCAACATCGCTGAGTCTGTCGTTATGTCATGGTTGATTGATATGAATTGTTTTTGTTGTCTAAAGGTCATTATAAGGTCAAGGTCATCAAGATTAACCAAGCATCTAAACAAAGTTAAAGCAAAATATCTTGACTGTCACTGATGCTGCATGTGGTTGGACATCTTGACTGTCAGCCACCAATATTTAGCACTGTGAGGGTCACTGAGATGTGTTTAATGTCTTAAGTGTCATGGTCATTTTGGTTAAATTGCGATCCTGTCAAGGTTGCTGAGGTAAGTCAGATGTCTTCTCTAGCAAGATCACTAAGGTAAATCATGTGACTTTAATGGCAACGATTGATGAAGGAAACAAGTAAAACAGCTGTTCATCCTCAGGCACAGAGTTAAATGAAAGCCTTGATTTATCTTCAAAGCAAGCCTATGCCTACCTGGGTATAACCTAACTCAGACTAATGCTTTGTCTCTGTAAATACTTATATTAAAACAAATAATTCTAGTGTTATTGAAAAGGGGCACCAGTGGCAAGGGAGATTCCTGAACTTGCAAAATCTAGACCTACTTCATTTGGGTTTTTGCATTACAGTTTACATGTAGTGGAAAGGAAAATTGTTCAAAGCAGCACAGAGATACAGTATTGGCAGTGGGGCTCCCTGGATCTGTCAGTTGTCATTTACTAGTCCACTCACTCATTGTTGGAAGATGGAAAACACCCAGTTTAAATTCAGTTGTCCAGGGTTGAAAACCACAAGTACCAGGTGCTAGTACTTGTATATGTTTGGTGCTATTAGTCTCGTCTGTTGTGAGAGCTGCAAGAGCCTGTAGCCCTAAACAGAGGACTTGTCATACACGGTCAAGGGACACATTTAACGGACATCTCTGTATATTTAGATCCATCTTATCGGTTGTTAAAATACATTGATTGGAAACAGGATACGAAGTCATGATGTCATGAAAGGCCAATCGGATGACAGCCTGGCTGTCTTGCATGCATTTTTACAAGATGGCTGCCTCCTCCCAGTCAGATATCTAGGTTGTTTAGCTAGGAATGAAATGATTTACTTGGCAGGCTCATTTATACAGACTCCTTTGTCTGAAGTACTTGTTCCTTGCTGTGAATACACAATGCCATTTTGAAAGTGGTCAAATGTAACGCATGTGGAGTCGAGTCCCGAATGGGACTCAATCCAACAAAAAGTACTAGAATCTAGACTTAACAGAGAAAGTGTAATTCCAAACATAACATGTTTAACATGATTGTTTCATTGGTGTAACTACATCTTACACATTAACACCATACTCCAGCTTTTACCTCTGCAGTTAGTCAGCCATGGAAAGCTGACATGACCGATCACGTGGCCTTTCGGTGGAGAATTCAACCAATAATGAAATTTGTTTGTGTGTGGTGAAGCAAAACTGCATGACCTTGGTAAGTTAAATGGCAAATGTTTATTTAAAGTTGTAACAGATGAAAATGGCTTTTTGAATACCTGGTGTTTGAGGTCACAAATAACAATGATGGTTAGTTTCGTTGTGCTTAGAGGAGTGGAAACGAATGTGAGTTTGTGCAAGGCAGAATGGCTGATTGTGCAAAGCAGAATGATGTGATATGTTGGGAGATGTAATGACTCAAAATGGCTGCCCCATAACATAGAAACGAGGCAAAACCAGCAAAAGATGTAATATGTTATGTTATTGATAAGTTTTCTGATGAAGTCAAAAGTTATGAGTATTGACCTGCTTGATACTCACCTGGTCTTTGAAATGGACGATTGAGAAAGGTTGACATGTTTGAAGCACTGCCTTTCAGCAGCAGTTTGAATAATGGGCGGCCATCTTTGAATTTTCTAACATATATAATCTGTTTCACAAGAATTCATTAGCTTTAGCTCATGATTTGTAATTATGAAGCACATGTTTGCAAATTCAAAGATGCAGATGTGATCTTCCTGAACTTTTATTAGTTCCACCATGTTGATTCATTAACTTCATCCACTGAGACCAGAGTGGTTACTACACCAAATTTTGTGGGTGTTTTCATGTCAAGTAACATTTGTATTGTAAACCAGCGAACCCTTTTGATATTTCCGATTTTAATTCTCATGCCAGCTTCCACAAAAGGTATAATAATAGCCCTGATGGCTTTTGAGATGACCCCTACCTAAATGGTGTAGACATTGTTTTTTACTTTTTGTTGTAACAATTTCATTTGGACTTTTTTGTACAGCATGAGGATAGCCTGATATGATTCCATGTGTTAGTGTACATTATGTGTGTGTATATCTGTACTGGTGACAATGTTGCAAGTTTGTTGATTTTGTTGTGAGGCTAGAAGCTTTGATGGTGTCACTGCCACTTTACAGCAATAAAAATGTTGAAAATACTCAGTCTTTCCTGATGTTGTTTATGATGTTTTAAATATATTTGCACAAATATGTCTCTGAAAGCAAGCACCAGCACACCTACAAAAAACAAAAACCCCACCCCCCACCCCTCTCTCTCTCCTGTGTTTTCTCTTCTTATTTGTATATTCTTGGTCAAGGCTCAGTAATAAGCTATGCAGTTACCCCCCATAGTGGTATCAGAGACCTGAGAACATGGGTTTTAACACCCCTCCCCCCCCTCTCTCTTTCTCTCTCTATATATATATATCCATGTTCAGTATATCAAGGGAGGAGTATCTATCCATCTGTTTCTTAATATAGGTTTAGGATATTTTAGGGAGTGTGAGTATATATAAATATATACAAACTCCCTTAAATCAATGTAGTACAGTCCATGCTGTTTGGTTTATAGTGCAACCTGACACTTTCATGACTCCATTACATATTCTACCTGCAACCTCCAATCAACCAACCACACCTACATTCCTGTCCAGGAGTCGTTGGCTGCAGTTGGGCACTTCACCAATGTAAGTGGATCTATTTGTGTTTTTGTGGCTAACACAGGTTTGCCTGAACTGTTCTTGGGTTTTATTTCTTCAAGTCGTGGCAGGCATGTTTTAATCAGATAGCCATAGTGTTGTTAAGTAAAGGGGCCTTTGACCTTTGGGAACGTAAAACATGCGAGGCAGTACATAGCCTTCCTGCAAGTCTGTCCTGAATGATAAATCCATGGATTTATAGTACCTAGATCGGCTCTTACAACCTTACACCAAGTCTTTATAACGGACAGTACATATTTGGACGCTGGTCGTTTCTGTAGACAAATTGGTTTTATAATTTATATATTCTAGAAATTATGATTCCCACTGAGGATTATTTTCTTGGAGCCTTGTGGGAGTGCAGGTAGGAACAATAGCGTTGAGTGAGTTCGGCTGGTCATAACTCGATTTGCCATAGTATATAAACTATGTCTGCCGTGAGAGATTGACTGCAGTCCTGACTTGGGTAGTGTCAGGATATAACCCATTATTTAGCTTCCATACATTGGATTTTATGAGAAATAAATTCGGCCAATTTGTTCATTATCCAGTTTCTTTCTAAAAGCTAACCTCTCTGCTAGCTCTCGCGTTTTATGACGCATACTAGTTTAGTAGTTAATGCTGCACTAATTAAACCAGAGACCATATAATAGGCAGAGACAGTGCCTCAGATGATGTTCATTACCATGTCTAGACAGTCTGGATGGGTGTTCTGGACGTTGGAGAATCAAAGAGAAACCTGGAGAGACCTACGATCATTGGCAATGCATTGTCAACATAAATTCTTGAGAGACAGACAATAAAGAGTTGCGAGTAGGTTAATACTTTTTAACACCCAGAACTGTTTCTGAGAAACATCTGTTAGAGGGTCGTGTGGAGTGGCCTCCCTTGAAATCGGTAGCGAGGCCGTGATTGTGACGTCATCGTCTGATTGCGATAGTGCGATCATGACGACCCGGAACCTACACGGACCAGCCAATCAGCGTGAATCGTCAACCATAATGCCCAGTTTACTTGTTATGCAATATAGTCGAACCCCAATGTCTCAAACTAGGTTAAGACCAATTCTGGGATGTGTCGAACTCATCTCTCTGTACATTTAAAAATGGCAACTACGACCACAGACCATTACTCATTTACAGAGTACAGGTGAAAACCTATAAATTAGTGCTTTTGTGATCTGTTTGTTGTTTCAAGTTGCAATAACACATTTCTGTGACGGCTGTAATTAGTCTGGACCAAACAATCTCAAGGGAACATAACGGTAATCGCCACTGCCAGACAAATACGTCTTGAGACGCCCCCATGAGAACCGTCTTGTGCAAGCGAGTTTGTGTTGAGGCGTCTCGAATCCGCTGCCGACTTTATACAGGTCTAGTTCCTTTGTAAGTCTGAGTCGAGGCATTCAGGGCTCAGATTTTCGAAGCTCTCTTAGAGCTACGATAGTCGCAGGTGAATGTTAATGTTTGGCACTTACGACTATCTATGCGCTAAGAGGACTTTGAAAATCTAGGCCCAGTTCAGTTTCTATGATGTATGCTATCACCTGTTGATTCCCCTAATTAAATAGTGAATTGTTTTAGCTTCACGCCTCACACAACAAACTAATTACCGCGTCTAAGGACATGTATTGGAGTAGGTTAGAGGGATGAGATTGATTTTAGGACCGCCCTATATCAACATTCCACCCTGGCCCCCTTCCCTGCCCCACGATACGTACGCACATATAGCATTTTACATGGAAGATTACAATACAGACCCTGAAGATCCGGGTTTGAATTGATCTTCAGTAACCCATGCTTGTCGTCAAAATCGACTAACGGGATCGGGTGGTCAGGCTCAATGACTTGGTTGACACACATTATCGTATCAAAATCGGTGCTCGCGTTGTTGATCACTGGATTGTCTGGCCCAGACTGGAGTTTTTACAGACCACTGTCATTTAACGGGAATATTGTTGGGTACGGCGTTAAACAACAAACAAAACATGCAGCATTTTTTGTCATGACCTCCACCCGCTCCATAATAAATACCAGACACCAGTCCATGCACACACACACACTGACACACTGACACCCTTGTTAATCAATGATCAGTCCCAACGTAAACTCTAGGGGTGACTATTGAGAAGAAACAACTATTCTCTGTTAAAAACTGACAAGACACTTGAAATCCAGATCAAGTAAACAGTTAAAACATAAACCCAATGAAGCTGAAAGTCTGCACCCAAACAATAACAAATACAAAACAACATAAATATTTAATAAAAAAATTGTGCTGCGCATGTATCAACGAAAGTCAGTTACTAAACTAATGATAGTCACACATACTATCGATCCATCGATGATTTTTCGTTTCTACCATCGATTAATTGCTTTCGGAGACTCAACAATTGCAATCCATCGATAGTTCGATGTATCGTTACAGCCCTAGTAAACTCCCGTGTCTGACCAAATGCCACGAGGACGGATGATGTAACACGTACTCCCTTGATGTGAGGTTGCTGCGGGAATATCCCACTCATTTGGAAAAGGTGGCCATAATCGTGATACTGTTGCGTGAAAGGGCATCAGTGTTCTGTCAGTTAACTAGTCCCAGCTGGTTTCGATTCAGTCGTCCAGCCACCACTCTGTTTGTCTTTGAACTCAATGTTGTGCTCGAATAATCTGCCATTTAATAAATACCTGTATCACACAGGACAATATCGATCTACTTCTCCTTGCCAGTGGAAACAGGTTTGTCTATGCACGTGACCATTAATCAAGCAGCACCCACTATATCTATGTAAGTTCGAAAACACAATGTGTTTTTTCCCAAACATGACTACAACGTGTGGAACTCATTTCTGGCGGGTCAGATATTACTGGAATATTGCTAAAAGCGGCATAAAACCATACTCACCATATGCTTTGCAAAATAACGTGTTCAAA
>VKKT01005573.1:0-10892 GCA_008038995.1 Haliotis laevigata | reverse complement strand
GTTGGTGTCATTGTGGCGTGGGTGTCATTATGTTGTTTCGTTGTTGGTGTCATTGTGGTGTGGGTGTCGTTATGGTGTTGGTGTCATTGTGGCCAGGGTGTCATGTTGTTTCGTTGTTGGTGACATTGTGGTGTGGGTGCCATTATGTTGGTTCGTTGTTGGTGTCATTGTGATGTGGGTGTCATTATGTTGTTTCGATGTTGGTGTCATTTTGGTGCGGGTGTCGTTATGGTGTTGGTGTCATTGTGGCGTGGGTGTCATGTTGTTTCGTTGTTGGTGACATTGTGGTGTGGGTGCCATTATGTTGTTGGTGTCATTATGTTGTTTCGTTGTTGATGTCATTGTGGTGTGGGTGTCATTATGTTGTTTCGTTGTTCATGTCATTGTGGTGTGGGTGTCATAATGTTGTTTCTTTGTTGGTGCCAATGTGGCGTGGGTGTCATGTTATTTCGTTGTTGATGTCATTGTGGTGTGGGTGTCA
Organism: Haliotis laevigata; assembly: GCA_008038995.1. Lineage (NCBI taxonomy): Eukaryota > Metazoa > Mollusca > Gastropoda > Lepetellida > Haliotidae > Haliotis > Haliotis laevigata. Next base: position 10,411 of record VKKT01005573.1, on the reverse strand, counting down.
TTATGTTGGTTCGTTGTTGGTGTCATTGTGGTGTGGGTGTCATTATGTTGTTTCTTTGTTGGTGTCAATGTGGCGTGGGTGTCATGTTGTTTCATTGTTGGTGTCATTGTGGCGTGGGTGTCATTATGTTGTTTCGTTGTTGGTGTCAGTGTGGTGTGTGTGTCATTATGTTGTTTCATTTTGGTGTGGGTGCCATTATGTTGTTTCACTGTTCGTGTCATTGTGGCGTGGAGTCATTATGTTGGTTCGTTGTTGGTGTCATTGTGATGTGGGTGTCATTATGTTGTTTCTTTGTTGGTGTCATTGTGGCGTGGGTGTCATGTTGTTTCATTGTTGATGTCATTATGGTGTGGGTGTCATTATGTTGTTTTGTTGTTGGTGTCATTGTGGCGTGGGTGTCATTATGTTGTTTCATTGTTGGTGTGATTGTGGTGTGGGAGTCATTATGTTGTTCCATTGTTGGTGTCATTGTGGTTTGTGTGTCATGTTGTTTCATTGATGGTGTCATTGTGGTGTGGGTGTCATTATGTTGTTTCATTGTTCGTGTGATTGTGGTGTGGGTGTCATGTTGTTTCGTTGTTGGTGTCATTGTGGTGTGGGTGTCATTATGTTGTTGGTGGTGAAGTCATTGTGGTGTGGGTGTCATTATGGTGTTGGTGTTAATATGATGTATCTGTTGTCATGTTGGTTGTGTTTAAGGAAGATTCAAAACATTGTGTTTCAACAATTATTATTTGGATTAGTAGAGCATTATCATTCACTTTGCAGTAAATTGTTTCATTGGTAACACCTGGGCTAGAATTTGTCTTCAGCAACCCATGCCTGTCGTAAGAGGCGACTAGCGGGATCGGGTGGTCAGGCTCGCTGACTTGGTTGACACATGTCATCGTATCCCAATTGTATAGATCGATGCTGTTGATCACTGGATTGTCTGGTCCAGACCCGATTATCAAAAGGCCGCCGCCTTATAGCAGCAGTATTGCTATGGCGTTACAACAAACATATCATTTGTAAACCTATTTCAATTTGGAAGTTGGCATGTAATAATATGCCACAGTGTCACGACGTATGCCATCATGTGTAAGGCGGTAGCGTACTCAGTGCAACTGCAAGGTGTGGACGAATACGTCCGATACGTACTGACCCGATTTGAAGTCGCTGTAAGACTATTGCAACACTTTGTGTAGAAAGGGCGGTGTGGTAGCCTACTGGTTAAAGCGTTCGCTCGTCACGCCAAACACCCTGGTTTGATTCCCCACATGGGTACAATGTGTGTAGTCGATTTCTGGTATCCCCACCGTGATATTGCTGGAATATTGCTAATAGCGGCGTAAAACTAAACTCACTCACTCACGCACTTTCTGTACAACATTACCAACTCACACACTCACCGACTTTCGGTGCGCTTACTTCCCTGTACAACAGACGTGTGTCTCCACTCACATCCAAGGCAGCTGCAAGGTCTAGGTTGTTAAAACCAGAGTACTACGCCTTTCATATAGGCGTGACTGGTTCCTAAATCTCATTACGTCTGTGATGACAATAGATCATATTGCACATCTTTGAATACATATTCCCCCCGTAATTAGCAATAATCGTGATCTTACATCAATACTCAGACAATTAATAAGTGCCAGCCAGACGGGTGTTCATGACGGGGAATAATGCTTCAGCTTACATCACCGTGGAATGTGGGTGTGGGCCTAAAGACCCACATCTTTAGTTAGACGTTCAAACAAACAATGGAAGGTTTTTGTTGCAGGGTAACATTACGTTATCAGAGTTGCTGACAACCACCACTACTGTGAAACATCCTGAACTTAAACACTGTCTTCCGTCAATGTTTGGGGACCCTGCGCACCCCCGAGTAATTCCAACACCAGTGTTCGCCCCGCCCCGTGTAGAACAATGGCTGCCCTTCATCTAAGAGTGATTGTTTTGACGAAGTGAGCTCGTCTTTTGCGGATGCCCTTGCTTGCGTAAAGACACCGCATTGCGTCACTCCGACAATCGCCTTATGCGGCCGGCCTTGCCTAAACAAGTGGCTCCGACTTCAAGCCAAATATATCGGGGAGACACGGATATTGATTTTCTGCGTCGATTTAAGCTCGACAGGATCGCGTTTTTTGAAGATAGACGTTCTGGCCTTTCTGTTACTTAAGTCTAAGGGACGATCATTCACCATGCAGTGGCATCCGAGGCTTAAAAGCTTAGGAGAGAAAAAAATTGTGATGCAGGCGGGTTTCTTCCCTTTACATCCTAAAGTGTTATTGCAGAATTCCGTGAGACAGGAAATTTGTTGATGTCGTGTGGCAGGCAGAAAGTGACAAGCATTAATTTACCAATCTAGTGACGTCAGTCAGACATGACGTCAGTGCGATCGTCCGATGCTAGTTTTAGAGCGGGTCAGACGGCGGGTCGTTACCGTGGAGCAGAAATCCTGGCAGCGCCTGACGGAAATGTAAATGTGATATGTTATGAACGACAAATCGTTCATTATAAAATCGAAATGAGTAAGAAATACGTTTTATATAAATTAACATTCGACATCAATGCAGTACTTAGATTAAGCTCCATCTCCTAGCTACCTTTCTCCTTGACCCTCCTCTTTTATCTCTACTTAACCCTGCTTCCCCCGAGATCAGATCTCATCTACTTTGTGATCCTCAGCGTCGTCCCTACCCCCCGACCACACCCTCTGCTTGCCCCTATCCCTACCCTTAGCTACCCACAGGGTCCAATGTCCCATCTCTGCTCCTCCCCCAGCCCGTATCCTTTTCCTGCCGCCCCTACCCAGCCCTTCCTTATCAACACACACACAATCCTCATCCTTCCGCACCATCCCTCCCTCCCTCCCTCCCTCCCACCAACGCCATCCTCCTTCTGCGGCACTCATTCCCCCTTCTATACCCCCTGTGTATTATCCCAGTCTCCCTCCCCCCACTCCTCCTGCATCTTGCATGGGCTCGGACACGTGGGTACACGTGCACTGGATGGGGTGGCGTTCGACCTGGGGCAGTTACGTGCTGATAACTAGGCCAGCTGGGGAGGCCGGCGATGCTCTCCCACACGACATCCACGTCGAATAACATACCTAGAAATTATTACAACACTATGAATAAAATATATTCACCCCTTTACAGCGCTCTTTTCCCCATTCCACCAGAATTATTGCAATAATATAAATAATATATACTGAACCATTTACAGAGCTCCCTTGATGTATTCAGTTTCTCCAGAATTAATAAATTTGAATTTAACGTTTCTCTTTGACCAATATGCAACAGACACGTTACGTAACAAAAGCACAACAACCGCTCTATGACGCGATGGTCATTGTGATTTAGCATCAACATTAAAGCTTTTGAACTGATCTAATGATCGCCGTAATTGCTAAGAGTACAGCGAGATTTTTATCGAACCTGAGTTTGGTTTGCGGAGGCTTAAATTTGCATTTGGCTGAATGGCATGCAGCATGGAGGTGCCACATTAGGTTGACAACATGGGCAGACCCAACAGCAGTGTTCTCTATCGATCGTGAACATGTTCATACCGCGTCGCTTTCAGATGGGGAGCGCCATGCTATTTTGACCTAATTTCCCCCAGAGGTCAGCCATGTTTGTAGAACGCAGGTTGAATGCATTTACTCACTTCTCAACGTCTGTTCTCCAGTAGCTAACCGTATTTACACAAACGCCAGATAATACTATCATCAGGAACTGTGTTAATGGGATTTGGTCTCCCCGGAGAAAGCCCCATAGCGCCGTGGCCTACATCCGCGATTGTGACCTACTTTTCCGCCTAATATATTACAGCAATTTGACCTGATTAAATGATGACTAACTCGACCTGTTTAAGTGTAATTATCGACTGGGATGATACTTCCACCTTCTGAAAGAAATTGATATCAGTCTATCGAATAAATATGAAATGCCTCCGAAACGGGCTTTGTTTTTTATCTTCTCCGATATCAATATTTGTTCTTCTCTGAAAACAAATATAGAGATGTGTATAGATCGTGGACAGGACAATAGATGAGGTGGCTTCTTAATGCAACCTGACCCACGTGGGATGGATAATGTGTGTCATAAAACGTAAAATTACAAATATTGTACATACAACAAAACCTTAGGTTGAAGATCCTTTTTATATTAAAAATGTAGTCGTATATGGCTGTGTGTTTTTGTGTATAACAGCAGGCTGGTCTGTATTCAGTATTCTAAACTAGATTTGTTTACAAATAGTTGATGTAGATGTTCCTCCGTCGTGGTGTCACAACGTGTCCAGTGCCGCCGTCGTGATATATCACGTAGTCAAGCCCTTACAGTTTTAGGACTCATTCCGGATTAACTGAGTCTCGCTATACGCAGGTCCCCAAATACAAACACCCCCGGTAGGGTTACACGGCAAACGGGATGTGGTATCAAGACACAAAGACGCTCGTTGATTATAAATGTATTTGTTATCACATATTAAAATACATCTTTAACATCAATACATGTACATTTCGCGTGGATTTAATGTAATTGAGAAATAATGGTTTGCAGATGTTATATGTGCGTTAATTACAGGTTAAATAGGGATCGGCTGTGTAAGCAAAGGAACACATACTGACGGAAAGAAATAACGTAACATATATCGATATAGAGGACAACTATTACAAACAGATACTTCAACAAAACGTCAACAAAACAAGCCTAATTATCAGTTCCGTCAATATATTACAGATTGTGTGATCCAAGGCTTGTCGCATGGACAGTGGGAAGAGATCGACGATTGGCTGCATGATCCTCAACAGTCAGCGATATGATCCAGGGGGACTATTACTGGGAACAAGGTTAGGGTGTGATATATGACTCCACGCCCTGTTACGAAATGCCAAAGTGTGCTCAGGATGTGCTGAAGACGTTTAAAACTGACTTAATATTTCATCTCCCTGTCTGTTTTGATATCGTGTCCCTTCCGCCCTGATATGCTCTCGTCTAAAATATAACGACACTCGCGAATGATTTACGAACAATGTGAACTATTTTGCCCGCCATTGGATAAAAATAGTCGTTATTATCATTTAGGACAAACCTTTTACTGTTCAATAGAAGAATCATGAGCTGTTATTCAGGAGTGAAGAAAGAGTCTATGAACCTTTACGTGAAGATCGAACGAAATAATGGCGTCTTTGTTTCAAGGTAGCCTCCGGGCAATCGGTCATTACACGAGGACACGTATGTACTCGGCTGCTGGGCAAACTGTTATAGTCAACGTTTTTTATCATACGGTAGACAAAGACATTAAACAGTGTTAATCAAATTGACCTCTATGACTCGAGGAAAAATAAAAAAGAATTGATTGCCTACGCACGTGACAGCGTCGTACGACTTGAAACCAACACTGCGTTACTGGTTACGGTTTGGTGGAAGTGCATCTCAGTTCACGTGCTCTGGCAAAATGAGGTCAGATGTGACAAATGTTTGACTCACGTATTAAGAGATATGAATATTTTCAGTTCTCAACGGACCATTGACTTGACAACCGCCGTGAGAATTGTCCTTCAGTAGCCTTTGAATGCGTTATTTCAACAAACAAGATTTGCTTCATTTGACGACGGGAACCTTCTTATGAATGTGAGTTTGTTTCTATCAATATTAAAGGTCTCCTGAAATTTGTGTACATTATGAAGTATTGAAATTCATCAATATTACGTCAGTATGGTTGGACAGACTCGATTATTTACAGACCGCCGTCATATAGCTGAAGGCTAAGTGCGACGTTAACCAACCAACCACGGGAGGGGCTTGTAACGCTAAAAACCGCCATCAAGGTATGTACTGTCACTAACGGGGTCTTAGCACTACATGTATATCCTTTTATATAGTGCTAAGTCCCCGTTAGTGACAGTTATATCGTGCTAAGACCCCGTTAATGACAGTTATATCGTGCTAAGACCCCGTTAATGACAGTACATACCTTGATGGCGTTTTTTAGCATTACAAGACCCAGTGTGTAGCACTGCTCATGCTGTCAACCCCTGGTTCTCCTGACTCAGACTCGATAATCCCCAGACTGACGTTATGTATAGGACACCACGGGCACCTCTGGCTTCAGACAACACCCGGTCACGCATATGTACTACGTTCGTGAAGGTCGGGGTTAGAAGTAATCTCCATCAACCCGTGCTTATTATAAGAGGCGACTAACAGGACAGGGTGGTCAGGGTCGCTGACTTGGTTCTCTGGTCCATACTCAGTTATTTAAAGACAGCCGACATAGAGCGTTGAACAAACAAACAAACAAACAACTTGGATACACCCTGTAGCTGAAGCACTCAGATTAATGGTACACGAGTTGATACTAAGTCTTGGCAAGTTCTGCTATTCAACCATCCCTCCATCTGGATTATGTTTGTCTCGAACTAGAACGTCTGGAATGATCGTGATAAATATCTTTTGTATACACGTTCGTCAGTTTATAGAGTAATCGCTTTTACATGTTACAAACACACACACACACGCACGCACGCACACGCACACGCACACCTCAGACAGTCAGACATTTGGGCAAATCCACATCTGGATCCCAGACGCATCATACCTTTTTCTATATAATTCGTAGTCCTGACATCAGTGAAAGTAAGTTTCAAGAGACTCTAGTCACACATCATAACTATTGCGTTGTGATTCAAAACTGTTTGGGTTTCTTTCAGTCCCAATCATGACGTAGGACTGTCTGATGTAGTGATGTAATATACTCATTTAGGGCATGGTGGTCAAAGAATCCAGCCCGGATTGGGTATGGGCAGCGTTATGAATCATGCTGATGTACAGATGTGTGTGTTGAAGCATGAACTCAGCAAGGATCAGCAACTGCAATCCACAACTGCATCTTGTCACGCAGGTGTCACAGAAATCTGGGTCTCAAACTAGAAAGTAAAAGCCTGAAGTATTCTAGATTTGAAACCCTCAAGCATCCATACCTTGATACTGATATATGAAGCTTATTCTTTACTCACATCTAATGGTTTGCTGAGCAGCGTTTGGCGTCGACTCGACATAGTGACACCCAGTCATCAAGGTTACTCAGTATAGCCACTCTATAGTCGTATGACGGGGTATTAACATTGTTGAACAGTCTGAGGGTGTCAGTTCGTCAACCATCCTGGATTCTGTCTTTGTTTCAGGTGGGCGGTTGGGTGGCCTAGTGGGGAAAGCGTTCGCTGTTCACGGCGAGAGCCTGAGTTCGGTTATTCACATAGTGTAGTGTGTAAAACGGATACCTAGTGCTATCTCCAACATCTCTTGGTTTAAGGGTTGAGGTTTAACTCCCAAATAACCCAATAGAGAGCCTATGTCAGCCTATCAAAATATACTCATACAAAGTCTTCTGTAGTTCGAAACTGGCAGACATGATCCGCTTTTAGAAACCGGAGTTCAGTGCAAGACATTTCTATTGCCTTTGTGATCACATCTGTGCACGTGGCGTAAGCCCCGGATGCAGCCAGTGACGTAGTGGTACTTGTCGCAGGAAAAGATCCCAGATTCAGCAAACACTTTCCCCGATACAAAGCGGATCTTGTGTTCCAGCTGTCAAGTTTAGGGTGTAAATCAGCTGGCTATCAAGTCATTCTCCTGAGACAGATGTCCATCTACTGTGATAAATAGTGTCGTGTTAGTGTTAACTGATGCACATTGCCTGGTGGACAACGTCAGTCACAGAGCCACGTGGAGACATGGAGTGGAGACTGGACTGTGAACACGCGACCACGTGGACAGTGGTGAAAACAAAGTTCTCACGTGAGACTTCGAGATCAGATGACTAGGAGGAAGATATTATACTCAAGTAACGAAGTGAACCACAAAACATCACTCGAGTGAGTGAGTGAGAGGAGTGGGTTGAGCCTGATGGAATAGGGTGAAGTAAAGTGAGATGACAGAGGATTGCCTTGAACTAACTGAGCTAGTGAGTGAGTGAGTGAGATAGTAATGTTTAACCCCACATCAGCAATCTTGCAGATATTCGCGGCCAAATGACACGAATGTCTCTAATGTTGAAAATGAGTGTCAAGTTTCCAGATGAGACTGGAGTGTCCTTGTTATGCTGCACGTGTTCGTGGTGTTTTCGCTGTTCCTTGCAACACATCAGTGTGAGTGAGTAAGTCAGTTTCATTTTACGTCGCACTCAGCAATATTACAGCTATATGGCGGTGGTCTGTAAACAATCGAGCCTGGACCAGTCAATCCAGTGATCAACAGCATGAGCATCGATCAACGATAACTTGTGTCAATCAAGTGAGCGAGCCTGACCACCCGATCCCGAATCTTACCACAAGCATGGGTTACTGAAGATCAACTCTAACCCGGATCTTCACGGGTGCATATCAGTTTGAACTAGCCGTCTGGAGATTCTCCGAGAGAATACAGTGTGGTACTCGCGCCATGCTACTGGTTAGTATCCGGGTTAGAATTGATCTTCAGCAACCTGAGCATGTCGTAAGAGGCGACTAACGGGTTCAGACTCGATAACTAGTCTGCCAACAGACCCTGGAACAAATATATCCACGAAAGCCCATGCAAGTCTAGAATATGTGGCAAGTCTAGATGTCCACAGTTTCAGATCTGAAAATGAAGAATGACTCAGGGTTGCTTTTTATTATATATATTTTATTATTATGAACCGTTTTTTTTTCAAAATATGTTCATTTGTTAGTCTAACTCTTTAACATGCTTGATGCATGTCATCGAGTCCCGACTGTGTAATCTGATGCTCGTGATGTCAACCACTGGAATTTAAGTATTTCTGGGCGTGGCGTCCAACACCAAACAAAAATCAAAACACACTGCCAAGAGGCAGCCCAGTAATGGTGAGTGGTTATAGTGGATGTTTGGTAGTAGCTGTTTTTAGAGTCTCGATCTTTAATATATTTCACTTGTCAGTGAAAGCCTGTGAGACCAAGGTGTCTTAGAACTTGGTGAAATTCTTTGCAGGGAAGGTGTTGGTGCTGGATAAGTATTGAGCACCACTATTGGAAGAACCCATCCAGGATTCGAACCCAGAATATGGAATGAGCTAACCTGACAGATCACGTGGGAGAAAAGCCCCATATTTCCTTGACCATGGTGAAACCGAGTAGACCCTCCTCTACAGACAGTTACTTGAATCAGTATCTGGAAATCGAACCACGACTAGTGGAAACTGGCACCTTGAACTATAGCACCCTGAATTAGCTGAAGACCAACTATTTATGGCTGCTGTAGTTACAGGTACCATTTCCACCTGTCATTGTCTCGCTGAAGACCAGTACCTGTGAAGGTTCGTATTATAGAATTGGTCTTCAGCAACTCATGCTTTGTCGTAAAGGGCGACTAACGGGGTCGGGTGGTCATGCTCGCTGACTTGGTTCACATGCCATCATATCCCAATTTCGTAGGTGCTGTTGATGTCTGGTTTGTCTGGCCTAGACACTATAAATTACAGACGGCATATAGCAGGAATATGGCTGAGTAGAGCGTTAAACAACAAACCATTAAAAGCTGAAGATCAAGCCAAGCAACGTACATCCCGCCCCGATCGTAGGCTGTTACGGGACCACTGGTCCCCATCACTACATGGCTGGTTGAGGGGATGAGTTAAGTGGATTCGATGGTCAAACTGTGTGACCTGACTCATGCGGGCTGTGGTGATTAGCGACTGCGTGAACCAAAATGTACGCCAGCTGGTTTGCCTGGGTCTGACTTGAGGATTTACCATGAGTGTCTGGACGTATGAGTGACAAGCCAGGTCCACAAAAAGTGATGACACAGAATCAGCCATGGAACAGAGTCTGGCTCAACTTGCACAAGTCTCTAATGTAATAAATAATAGTTTAAATGATAATTCTATGAATAAAAAGAACACATTGTCCTTCTGACAGACTTGCGTCCTCTTTAAAGAATAGAATTATTATGCATCCATGGGCTTAGCATTAAGTACAGCCTTTGAGCAAGGCTAAGTGTGACTATGCCCGAAACATATATGGACGGATGGGTAGTCAAACACAGGGTCCAACGTCTAGCTGACATCATTTATGGTACCAGACATAATAGTTCCACAACTCAGACAGGTCTCATGTTTCTGACAAGTGCACTACTGACTCAATCTCAAGGTCTAGCCGTAAACCCCGCTAACAACAGGCTTTACGTCAAGAACCAGCTTGCAGTTCAGGGTCCCTATGAACTAATACACATCCCCTACAGCCCTCTACAATGTCCACTGACCACAAAGTACTGCTATAGACATTTGACCAGCCTGAAGGCCCTCTACAATGTCTATGGGCCACAAAGTACTGGTCCAGATATTTGACCAGCATGACGGCCCTGTACAAGGTCTATTGGCCACAAAGTACTGCTATAGACATTTGACCAGCCTGAAGGCCCTCTAC
>VKKT01005569.1:20602-31937 GCA_008038995.1 Haliotis laevigata | reverse complement strand
GGAAACAAAGCGGATCTGATCGCTATCCTCATGCAATCGTCGCCTTTGTTTTTGACGTTGACCAGGGTTTGCTTTTTCTTGTAGTACGGTGACAGGTCCAGGTACGTTCTGCCTTTGAACGGCACATAGTTCACCACGTTCCGGTAGACCGTGTCGATCGTGTCCACGACCCCGCCCAAGCCCATGTGGGTGTAGCCTTCCAGAAATTCTCGTATTTTTGCCAATGAGGCGTAGATGGACGCGTCGACAGACTCGGGCTCAGTCGCGACTTCTTGCTTGCCTCTGAAGTAGGGTCGGACGTGTTCGGTGGTGACGTCCATCTGCTGTTTGTCCAGCGACAATCTAACCGTGAGTTGAAATTTGAGGCTTCCGAGATCCTTCAGTTCCTCACCGACTTTGTCAACGATCAGGGGTTTGATCTTGTTGACATCCATCTGTCAGCCTCTCAGATACTTACCCACGGCGTGCTTCGTCCGCACGAACCGTAGTTCAACGGGTTTGCGTTCCTCCAGCAGTTTGAGTAGCTCGGCTTTCCTCCTGAGCGAATAGCCTCTGAACCCACGTTCTTTCGCTCGGAGCTTGAGTTGTTTCAGGGTGGGTGTTCGTCAACATGAGGAACATTGAGCATTTTGAACAGCTGAGGTTTCCTCAAACGGGAGTAGGGGTGGTGGGGTAGCCTAGTGGTTAAAGCGTTCGCTCATCACGCTGAAGACCCGGTTTCGATTCCCCACATGGGTACAATGTGTGAAGCCCATTTCTGGTGTTTTTCGCCGTGATATTGCTGGAATATTGCTAAAAGCGGCGTAAAACTAAATTCAGCCAGTCAAACGGGAGTAACCTTTCACTCCACGCTCTTTGGCAATCTTTTTCAGTTCTCGAACAGTTGGCATTGTTGCTATATCAATATGTGAAAACTTTTTTCTGAAAAAAAACAAAAAAACATTATGTTCAGATTTCACATTTTTATTTTGAGCAATCAGTGGCTTCCTTAAGGTAGTCTCTTTTCCTCAAGTAGATGAGATGACCTCGTACCATGTCCACTCAGTGGACTTTGCAGCGACGATAATGACATTTCACGCCCACACCGCACATTTCGCACGTGTAATTCACGGACATTGACATCATGTGCTTGCCGCAATAGTGGGCGATGCATTTCCTGCCACAGGTTTCGGTTTTTCCACGCAGCACGTACTTGCAGTTATATGGTGCATCTTTTTCTATATTCACATAAATATATTGAAAAAAAATTTAATTTAATTGTTTAGCGATCAACACTGTCGCGGATTGACCCAGCGCTATGAAAATCAGTTCCTGGTCTTTCTGTTCTGGGGAAGGCATGTAAAACTGTGAGAGGGTGGGTTCGTCGTTGCTGAGAGGTTCGAGTCGTTTGCCGGTGAGCAGGTAGTATTCTCGCATGGTGTTGTCGACGTTCTTGAACGTTTTAACGCATGGTTTTTGAACTGTATTCTCTGCACTCGTTTTTTAGCGTACTCGGCTTGATCAGCTTGCAGTTGCTCAAAGGCCAAATCGTGACATTTACGTTCCGCTTCCACCTCGACCGCGTTCGACGTTCGTAATTTGGAGAAGAGATAATTGCTGCCTGAAAATGCGAGGGCGTAGACTAATGCACCAGCGACCATCATGGCGATCGTAGCCATTTTTCTTTTTTCATAATATTACTTCAAAATATTTTCTGGTATAATTCCTTGTTTAATGAGAATGTCTTTGGTGGCCATCGTCATCCGTAAGTCCATGACGAGCATGCCCATGTCCTGCACGTTGAAATTGTGTTTAATCGTAGGCTGTTTGAGAACCATTTTCATCAAATGAGCGTAACCTACGGATAGTCCGGCAGCCACGGCGGCGTGATATGTGTCGTTGACGAATGTTTCTCCTTCAGACGACATCATGTCTGTGTGTATATATATATATATTTTTAAAAATATTTTATAACATAACATGCGGATCTATTCCTAATTGTGGTGGCCTCGTCTGCTGCTGCTGTTGTTGTGTTGGTGAAGGTTTGTTGTTATTATATAGCAGCATTGCAACGACCACCATCATGCTTAATCCTGTTGCTGTCGCCATGGTGAAAATCCACTGAGTATTATTATTCTTATTGCAGTGCTTGACTTAACCACCATTGGTGACTTTTTTTAGGATTTTTCTATTTTGGTGGTGACTAGTTGTATGTAGCAATTCATCCTGCCCCGCCCTTGGTGTTTCCTCTGGAGAGTGTGTGTCCATGTTGTTGTTATATATTATTATCATTTTTTATTTTTTTAAATTGACAATGCTTCGCCATGATGATCACCGCAGTCAAAGGAGCTAAAAACATGCCGTATCTGTGGAACAGCATGCAGCTGACTGCGCTCAAAGCATGGTCGATGAACGGATCTTTCTCAAGATCTTCCCACAGGTAAAGTCAACGTTCCGGTGGAATAGGGAGAAAGTATGATGCTACGCCTGCGTAAATGTGCGTTATGACAGACCCTATGGTTTTCGTCATTTCGGCACCGAGTCTGGCTTCATATCTCGCGTACAGCTTATCAAATTCTTCGGCTGACATTTTGTTAATTTTCTCTGGAGTGTGGTCGCTACCCCCACCCAAGTATTGTTGGCTTTGCCACCGACCACGAGTGGCACCAGTCTCTCTCGCTTGTCATTTTTATTGTTGTCATCATCCAACATTTGTTTGAGCAGTTCATCGCACTCCATCTTATAACATAACAAGCAATTTTTAAGTCAAATAAAATCAAATCCGATGCACGTGAAACACAGCGAGATAAAAGTCAATTTGCACACGACGAGTGTTTCAAACATCCTAATTTTTATTTTAAGTTATGCTATAAGTTTGCTAGGATGTTGCTTAAGTTTGCTAGGATTTTGCTTAAGTTTGCTAGGATATTGCTTAAGTTTGCTAGGATTTTGCTAGGATTTGCTTAAGTTTGCTAGAATTTTGCTTAAGTTTGCTAGGATTTGCTTAAGTTTTCTAGAAGTTTGCTTAAGTTGGCTTAAGTTTGCCAGAATTTTGCTTAAGCTAGCAGACATTAGCAGACATTGTACTCTACGGGTTGGTCGGTTTTCAGCAGGAGTTTGGCGTGTTTCGTTTTTGTGAGCTGTTTCTTCACTCGTTCTCGTTCTTGTTTGCTCGGGATAACGTCGTTTTCTTGCAAACACTCCTCGAACGAATCCCTGTCCTTGCAGTGAAACAGGGCGACCCATTGCGTCTGTTCCCGTAAGTCTTTCAGCACCGAGTTGAATTTCTGAGTCAGCACCCTAACGCTGCGCTTCGTCTGTCGGCCCCGAGAAGGCCAGGTACGACAGTGCGTCTCGTTTTTTAAACATTTCCTTGTCGGCGCTATAGTTGTCTAGGATGACCGACGTCGATTCTCCTTTCAGCATGTTCTGAAAAAAGCGCAACCAGTCCTGCAGACGAGTTCTAGGATCGATTTTGTGCACGTCCAGGTCCGTCATCACCCATTCTCTCTCCGCGTACGTCTTGTTCACCCGTAAAGTCGGGCAGAGAATGACGATGTGGTGGAACACGTCGCGATAGTATCCTTCCAACATGTCCAGCACAAATGCCGTCTTACCACACCCGGTCTGACCACACACGATGGTGCAGTGGGGATCTCGAGGTAAATCAATAAATCGCTTGCACGAATCTTCCACTGTCTATATTGAGTTGCACGTCCATGATCACATACAAATATAAATGCAACTTACCGGCGGGGGTCTGTACCTTCTTGGTGATTTGGATGGTGATCCCCTCGCTGCCATTGTCGATGCGACGTCTGCTACCGTGCAGCCTGTCGTCGTCCTTGGATCGCATGTCCAGCCACAGCACCTAATACCTATCCAGGTATGTATCGAGCATCACGTAGAACAAACCCAGGTCTTTGGTGACGATGCTGACTTCCGGCGAATGCTGTTTGACGGTCGATAGTTTTTTTTTATCTCGTGCCACTGCTGATGAGCTCGCATGCCTTGGCAGAACAGCTGGTTGGGCACACTCTCAATGATCACTTCCACTTTCGTGATCTCAGGATTCCAAGTGCGTTCGCTGTTCCTTTGAAACAGCTCTTATTCCGACACGGGGACAATGAAAATGCCTTTCATCGATCGAGCCAGCACGTTCAAGTTGATGTTCTACAGCATGTCACTCTTGTCCTTGACGATCGTCCGATGTTGCAGCACGCGGTCGTACAGGATGGACAGCTTTCCCGAGTACTGTTGGCGAATCTGCCGTGCCAGTTCCGTGCTCGTGACCATATCGAACTCCAGCGAGATGTGGTCAACAACGTATCTAGCCACGGTGCCGTCCGTCGTGAAGATGACTTTGCCGTAGTCGTTGAATGTGAGTTCGTATTCCAGCTGATCTCCCAGTGCGGCTTGGTAAAACGGCATGTGCCCCTCGATCAGCTAGAAGTCCAGCGGTGTGCAAAACCGATTCCCGTACGCGCGACGGCTTTTTCTCCTGTCCTTATATTGTCGAGCTGATCTGACGCGTAAACTCTTCCCACGCATAATTCATTGGCACGGTAGTTATCCTGACAAAGTCCTTGATCCGCCATGTCATCGCGTTTGTTTGGGGTTCTCCAGAGGTCTGAGTAACAGCAAAGCACGTCGCTGTCATTGATGCTCAGCACCTCGTTCCCACTGATTTTGATGGTGGTTTTCTTGACGATGGCGCGACCCTGGTTGTGCACGATCGTGCGTTTGTCGTTCGTGGACTCCAACGTGATGTGAAAAGCCAGTCTAGCCATGCCGGGGATGATGACATCGTTCGCACTAAGGTTGGGGAATCGAACCAGCAGCGTTTGGTTTTGATCGATCGTGTTCGGATTGTTGGTGATGGTCACCGACTGACGCACGGCTTTGACACGGTGCGACTCTCTCGATCTTCTGAAAGGATCTATCTTTCGTCTGTAATGTGACATTGTTTTTTTATATATTAAAAATATAAAGCAGACCATGGACGATTATTATGATGCCCTAAGACATGATAAAAATTCATCGAACCATTGGGTCGCGACTATCCGAAGTTCTTAATCGACAACGAAGGGATACTGTGATTGAAAGCTCATCCGAAGGTCGATCTCATGAACAAACACACGAGAAAACCGCTCAACCTGTCGACACTAGGCAGTCACCATGGTGGTAGTCAACTGATACGCAACAAACTAAACCTGCAAGATTACAACGGTGGCGTACGACCCAAAACAAAACTTCCCCGAAGGTCGTCCAAGATCTGCAAAATGCAAGGACCGAACTCGGTGAAGCTGGCACTGCCACCAATCTGAGAGAAAGGCCCCAGCGTGCCAAAGAAGCATTGGATGACATCGAAAAAATATTGCACAAGTACTGGAACGAACCTTTGCCCGGTTTTGAATTTCCTGTTAGGGAACTTCAGGGTCTAGACGAAGCCTTGAAAAACGTGCGTGGAGAACTCGTAAACAACATGGGTAAACTGAACGAAATCGATGAGAATATCGCTCTCGAGAAAACCAAACTCGAACAAGCAGAAGATGAGACCAGCAGACGTCGCATTGAGAAAAAGTTGAGCGAACTGGAAGACGAGAGACGGACCCGATTGGAAGCCAATTCCTCGAACCGGGAAGCCCTCCGATCGCAAATCAGCTGCATGCAGGAAACCATCGATCGAGTCTTGAATTCTGTTCCGGGAACAAGGGATCACCATCGCCAGCGTTCTCACGGCTTTGGGCTCTCATCGTATCGACCCTGGTCGTATCGCTGACGGGCGGCGGAGGCACACCACCAGCACCCAAAGAAGGTCAGGACGTCAGAGCTTGGATAAAAAAAACAGTTGAAATCGCTCGGCGAAGTCCTGGCGAAACTGGCCGGCAAAGCTGCCGAAGCGCTGCCTGGTATCTTGGGCAGCATCGTGTCCTGGTGGATCGGTCAAAACCTGTGGGCGTTAGTTGTCGCCATGGCGGGTTTGGTGTACATCGCGGCTAAGGAATTTTTAACCAAATGAGACACAGTCTGACCGCGATCCCACCAACCACCAGAGCCGTTTTGCGGTCAACATGTGGCTGATTGTCTGCCTGCATGTGCGGAGGCAGCTGCTGTCGTGGTGGTGGTTCTAATTCAGGTGCCAGTGCCACGATTCCCGT
Source organism: Haliotis laevigata (assembly GCA_008038995.1). Taxonomy (NCBI): domain Eukaryota; kingdom Metazoa; phylum Mollusca; class Gastropoda; order Lepetellida; family Haliotidae; genus Haliotis; species Haliotis laevigata. The sequence continues at coordinate 25,797 of VKKT01005569.1, read as the reverse complement.
TTTGTAGTGCGGCATGACTCGACTCGCGTTATTGACTTCCGGGTTCAAACCCAACTTTTGATCAGCGGTCGAGATGGCGATTTCATTGTTGTAACACACCACTCGGTTCATCCGCAGTTGTATGTCGCTTGGAGCCATGTACAGTTTTGCGCTGAACACGTAGTCGACTTTCGAATGGGCGTATTCCAGCACCTTTCATAGCGTACGATGGCACTCGGCAGATCGACCGGTCTGGCGATGGCATCCTCGATGTTGACCACGAACTGTTTCTGCGCGTCGTAAGCCATCCCTTCACGACCCACGATGCCAGATTGCGTTTGCGATTGCGTGCCCAGCACGGCCCACACGTAGGTTCGAATCGAATCGTTCAATCTGATGACACCTCGAACTAAAAAACAAAGGGGTTCTACTGGACAGATTTATTCCATTCGAGTGAAAATGCATTTTACGCTACACCACTGCCAGATCAAAAGGGTTACATGCTGGTCGCCCCTCTGGAATTAGGAAAACAATGGACGTATCTGAAAAACTTGCTCACAGCACCAGACCCGTGGGTACGTACGATACAAGGTTCTACCCTTATTATTGAAGTTTTTCTCAGAGATGCCCCCCCACAAAAAGTGCAACTTCTGGATGCGTTATACATACACTGGTATAAACACCATGAAAATCAACGCTGTCATATTTACGTACAACCAGGAACAACAGTCCCCACCACAAACCTCGATAGAGTCAAGGTGATTCAGGATGGACACACCATTACATTCGATGTCATTTTTTTATCCGAACATTTCCATTTTATAAGCTTAAAGTATATTCACCAACGATTGCCTGAGGACCAATTAAGTAGTATTTTGTAAGGGAGTATATATACATACAGAAAAATGGGACTGTACCCGGTCGTGGATGAAGTAGCGAAACCCTCGAAACCGTAGACGGGTTCCGTTTGCAACAGATATGCGACATCAAACGACAACTAGAACAAGATCGCAATGAGCGTAGAGCATTGCATAAAAAATATCACAGAGCCGTCAATTACGTGGACGGTGTAGACACTGCCCTGGTGGCAACAGGCATGGGATTAGGCGCGGCGGAAGTCGGGCTGCTATCCACCATAGTGGCTGCGCCCGTGGTGCTGGGCATCGAAATAACCGACACCGACAGTAAAATATCTGAGGAAGAGTTTAGGTTGGTGCTCTCGGAACTCGCCAAATACCACAGAATGAAACAAGAGATTCGAACCAAGTCTCGTAAAATCTCCAAATTCAGCAAAGATGAGCAATAAAAGTTAGTGGAACAAGGGAGGCAACAGGCCCAAGAAGCCTTCCTCACGAAAACCAAACAAATTATAATCGGAGAAGATTCATGATAAACTGTTTCGCGAACATTATCATAATGTAGCCAGCCAGCCAGCTCCATCACCTTCACACCATGAGGACCACTGATGGTGTTGAGTGAGTGAGAGCTGTACACATAGCTTGCTCAAAAAGTCAGTATCTCCTTTCTGACATGCACATCAAACAGTAGTATATAAAGTGGGGGTACGGGATAAAGTCCTCCCCAAGGGCTCAAATTTCTAATTTCCCGTACCCCCACTGTATATACTACTACACTAGCCCAGACAATGACGTGTACAGGGCTGTTTCATGGGGCAATGGCGTGACCGGTGTTACTTTCAGCTGGAAGATGTAATCTTGGTTTGAAACTCTCAATGTGGTCTCCAATATCAGTTAAGTATTTTAGCCTCATATTCAGATAGGTGGATAAGTTGTCTTTAGAAAGGGGGGTTGATTAGCCAAAAACAACATAAATTCTGTGCTACTAATTTTATGGGAAAGACACCTTTCGATCTCTCATTGTATGGGGAAACCCCACTTACGGATAAAATATTGTTTTGTTTATGTGACACTCAAACACAAGCAATCATTTTGTATGCTTCGGAAGTATGGGCATTCCGTGAATTAGACTGAAAACCCATCTTCATATTTCTAAACGTCGGCCCCCTGTGACATTAAAAGCGGGTGTATGAGAACCGATATATTTGTGTGTTTGACCAGTTACAAAGCAAGATATCAAGAGAGCCTGACTGGTCATATCTTTGTGTACATTTAACTTCATCTTAAACTATGACCTTCACTTCCATTACTCTTTAAGTTTGATTTGATAATTTGCGGCGGGGATTATGTCACCTTAGTGACAAATGCTGGTTTTACTTGCGATATGCATTGTGTTTCAGATAGTATGAACATCTGTAGTTCAGTCACAACAACAGTAAACGGGGAGGTGTACCTCCATTCTCCCGGCTTCCCTGACAGTGTCGGTGTGAACAGCAGCTGTGTTGTTAGGATCACAGGGCAGACTTTACAAGTGACATTGGTGGAACAGCGGATGATGTCAGGGATGCTTAACATCTCAGGTGACGGGAGTCAACTCTGGACAAACGTGAACGTGAACCAGTACAACAGGGTATTACCTGGAACAGCTGCCGAAATACTTATAGTCTACGATAACCATGATCAGAAGGCATTAAATCTGTGGATACATGTTGTTGGTGTGTATAAGAGTATAATCAATAAGTATGTCCAGGCGTATCTTGTGAAATTACATTAACTATAATTCTCCATTCTTTTTATCTAGCTACCAGTATTTATGAATCAGTTAACACTTAATTTTAAATTGGAGCTGATGTTATCCTCATACGAAATCTACTGCATTCACAGTAAAGTGTCTTGCATCATTTTCTTCTGTAAACGAATTTCATAATATATGGCTCTATGTTCTGCTAGTTTCCCGCCATTTCCAGAAATCGTACTTCTTGAAGGTAGCTCGAACAACACCTCAACCACACCCACGTCAACACATCGGCCGTCACGTTCACAGAGTAAATCCGGCCAATTCAGCATAAGGATCACCGGTGAAATACTGGATGCATCAACCACACCCACGTCAACACATCGGCCGTCACGTTCACAGAGCACATCCGGTCCAAGTACTTCGGACAGAACAACAACTGAAACAGCGGCAAGTACACAATATACGGCTACAGGTAAGTATATACTGGCGTTTTATGGACAGAACAAACGTTTTCACCTGCTTACATGAGATATTTCCCCCATGTATTTGCAGTGTTTTTTTCTGTATGAGTATGAACATTACTGTATGACACGGTACATTATATCTGCATGGTCCAACGCCGTTTCGGTATGTTTTCACTGCAGACCAACATCAATGCATTAAATTAGGTTTAATACTGTATCGATATATTTTAATTCACGGTGTACTGTCTATTTTTATACATTATAATATCTGAGAAAAGATAATACATGAATGAATTAGGAAAGTTGCCACACACTACGTCAACGCAACGATGGCCACTTGCACAAATTACGTCTAGCCCAAGTACTTTGGACACAGCGTCTACTGAAACAACATCAGGTTCATCTTCTGAAGCTACTGCTTAGTGCATTCTAGCCTCTTATGACCCTGGTCATCTGTCTTCACTTTATGTACAGATATGACTAGTTTCCACTGTTTGTGTATTGGTAGCGTTTTTCTGCATGGCCACTGTAACTACAAGTGCCACGTCCAAATACCTTTCAAACTCGTTGTCTGAAAATGTGGGTGAGTGGGTTTAGTTTTACACCGCTTTTAGCAATGCTATGGCATTATCACGGCGGGGGACACCAGAAATTGGCTTCACACATGGTACCCATGTAGGGAATCAAACCCAGGTGCTCGGCGTGAGGCGCAAACGCTTAACCACTAGGCGACCCCACCGCATGATCACAACATGCGTCAAAAGACATATATACACAAGCATAAATAGTAACAAATAATACAAGTTATAAACTTTGTATGGTGAGTGGGCAGTGAGGTAGCCCAGCGGTTAAGCGTCCGCTCGTCACGCCGAATATCAGGGTTCGATTCCCCTCATGGGTACAATGTGTGAAGCCACTTTCTGGTATCCCCTGGCGTGTAATTTCTGTACTATTGCTAAAAGCGGCGTAAAACCATACTGACTCACTCTTTGTACCATGTTTAGACAATACAAGTAACTACAATGCAATTGTACATTATGTAAATGAGTGAGTGTTAAAATTTAAAGTCACATCAGCAGTATTTCAAGCTATATCGACGTTGGATACGCAATCACACACGTTATTTCAAACTACGTGTAGTACTGGACTATTAACAATTGATAACACATTGACAATACAATGTAAAACATCCGGCTTGTACATGTTAATCGCCAGAAATAAGAGGTTGATCACCATACTATGACCATGCAATGCAGCTCTTAAATACAATGTAGTTTGCCATAGCTTAGTGCTGACATTCATGTTCTAAACTTAACGCCAATATTTTCCCATCATATATAGTGGTCAAAGATACAGTGAAATGTACTCTCAGTGACAAGTGCGGTTAGTTACGACTGTGGATCAATATTGAATTTCCGATTAGACAAGAAGGATGAGCTCCCTTCTGGAACCGCCGATAATCCTGTTTCCCCTGGCCTTTCAGTAACTATCTCCTTGCCACTAGTTGTTAAAGAATACGTTCAAGTTAGAGATCAACGCGTAACATTGTTAAGGATTTTGTTGTTTTTTTTCTCCCAGGACACACCAGTGATATGTCAAGTGTGCAATCATCTCAAACTGCAGCGTCCTTTACGACCGTGACATCAACGAGTGGACCTACTACTCACTCGACTGGGAGTAAACAAGGTTTGATTCTATTTTCAGTCAAGCAAAAGCCCGAACGTACTACGCTCACGATACCTACCATGAACATTGTAAACCAAAAGTCACTGTGTTCCTTAATCATTTGAAAAACATGATCGAACGGTATTCGATTCCCGAAAATTTGCTGCGTATTTTAAATACGTACAAACAACGCTCACACCATTGTATTGCAACATCGTCAGCTGTGATGACGTCATTCAAATCATATTGTGACGTAAAGTCTGAATGACGTCACAGATGAACAGTTCCAGATGCTACCATGGGAGACAGTCGAAACAGCCGGCTGATGACATATCACGGCTGTACCCGTACTCGATGTCAATGAGTGCACACACAAAAACGCGTGTGGACCTTTTGGTTTACTTTCGTGTTTACAATGTCGATAAATATTATGTGTTGGCCGTCGGTTCCAAATGAATTCCCGTGCTTCAAATACTCAATAACACCCGGAAA
>VKKT01005568.1:20698-39267 GCA_008038995.1 Haliotis laevigata | reverse complement strand
AAGAGTAAAAGAAATCTGTACATTATATTGAATGGACATTGCAAGATGTGACGAATCGTCACCTGTGGCAGAGGTACTATGAGGTACTATTCTGGCTTGCCGCATGGAACTCTGGGTAGGAGAGTCTTCTAACATGTGGTTACACATTTCATCAAGGTCAAGGTCAAGGTCAGCGAAAAGTAAAAATTAAACATCATTGTTATCATTACAACTTATGTAATGTCAACAATGATGTTTAATGTCAATATTGAGGTTGAGTGATGGAATATATTCAGGGGCAAAACTAGCTGAACATATACTGAGGGAATAATAAGGGATCATGAAAGCACAAGTGTTCCTATATTTTTTTCCAGGTTTCTTCACAAGCGTTGTATCGCATAGCTTGTGAAGAATCCTGGAAACAAAAAAATGAACACTTGTGCTTTCATGTGATCCCTTATTGTTTTCCCTCAGTGTATCTCATCTACAGGATTGTGGGCGGTGGGGTAGCCTAGTGGTTGAAGCGTTCGCTCGTCACGCCGAAGACCCGGCTTCGATTCCCCACATGGGTACAATGTGCGAAGCTCATTTGTGGTGTCCCCCGCCATGATATTTCTGGAACATTGCTAAAAGCGGCGTAAAACTAAACTCACTCAATCTACAAGATTGTTTGATTGCAGCTCAAATTTTCACTGTCTAATGATTTAAAGCGACTTTGTGTTAAACTGGAAAACTGATGAAGCCAGGATAATTCCTTGCATCTTGTGTGACCTGATCAACACACTTACTGAGTGAGTGAGTGTGGTTTTATGCTGGTTTCAGCAATATTCCGGCAATATCATGGTGGGGAACACCAGAAATGGGCTTCACACATGGTACCCTGTGTTTTGGAACTCTCTCCCTTGTGCCAATAAAAGCTCTGACACAATTCACATTTTTAAGTCCTGACTAAAAACCCACCTTTTCTCAGCATATTACTTTTTTACAACTGTATACTCCAGAGTACATGTTCTGTAGCACTTTCAGTATTCCTTAGGGTGTGGAATATGCATTTATTATATTATATATTATCCATACGGGGAATCGAACCCGGGTCTTCAGAGTGACAAGTTGATGCTTTAACCATAAGACTACCCCATCGCCCCCTAAAGGAGTTAAGGAACATGTGGCTTTTTTTACACAAATTCAAGTTACATTATTACGTCTTATCAGTGTATACTTACTGATGACAGGAGATGTTTTTGTTCTAACATGTTGGAGAACGTTCTCATGATAGACAGCTGCATCAGACACTGTGGTTCGTTGCAATCGCCCGCTATGTGATGCATCATAGTGAGGATGCATTCATTCAGGCCATTTTCGTTCTGCCCAAAGTTCTCTAAGGCTTGGCCGTACTTCGCCATAATCTCAAGAGTGGCAAACCTACAAAATGATAAGACTTCATAAATTTCATTGTTGCACAAAAACAAACACTTTTATTGAATTGAATCATCGCTGTGATTCAGCTGTGAAAAGGTTGACATGACGAACTTATGAAATATATTTACTGCATCTGGATATGAATCTTATCACAAGCATACAATCATGAGACACATGTCGCAGCCTCACATGTGGACAAGTCATTGCCATGAATATCAGATCCTGACATGCTCAAGGGAAATAACTCTGCACATAAAATTCTTACTTTTTGACATGTTCCAACATTGAAAAGTTGCCTGCCCTAGTCTTGTCCGCGCCCCACTGCTCCAGGATGAGGAGGAGGTGGTGGTTGGCGCAGATGAGGTTGCGGAGGTAGACAACGCCCTGGTTTGGGCAGCGGTGCTGCCTCAGAAGCAGCACGAAGACGTCACGAAGGTGGGTCATCCCCATGAGACTCTCTACAAACAGGAACTTATTTGTTGGTTTGTTACTTAATAAGGTTAACGCCAAACAGAACACCATTCCAGATGTTGTTTGGTTAGGTTTGTCTGTTGTTTAACGCTGCACTCGGCAACCTTCCATCTATATGGCGGCGATCTGTAAATAATCGCACCGAATTAGCAAGCCAAAACAACAGATCACCCTGTATAACTTTCATGGTTTTTTGAAGATCAGTTCTAACATGATCTTCATGTTGGCCAAGCATGGATTTGTTGAAGACCAATCTAGCCCTGATCTTCGTAGAGAAAAGGAATGGGTCCAGTTAAGTTCAATTTAACCTCAATCTTCACAGGGGAGACACAAATACAGAACGATGATACATATTCTCATCAAAAGCTCACATTTTAGTTTGATCCCAAACCTCTCTCTCTTTGAAGATTTTCATCAAATATATCTCAGCCTTAACATAAAAATTTGTTGGTCTCAATTCATGGAGGAAAAAATCCAAAACTAAAGCAGGACTTTTATCATGACCATGTGTTTTGTCCTGAGAGACCAAGCATCCTGGTGTGCTCAAGGGAGACAATTCTGCACATCAAATTCTGCTGATTAGCTTCACTCCTCATTCGCTGATCACTTTTATAAAATCGTGTTTCAACTAAATTAGAAAATAGATATTACCTTTAATGGCGGGTGTTATGAGATGCTGGCATTCCGGATCCTCTGTGGCAGAGAGCATCAAGCGGAATAGTTGTATCAGAGACAGGACTGTGAGGTGGAGTCTGCAACAGACAGTAGATGGAGTCAACGAGTGAGGTGAGGTGAACTAAGTCTAACGTCGAACTAAAGAATATTTCGCTCATATAATGACATGCATGCATGTGCATGTGTGGCTGCTTGTACTAGCCAAGACTTAAACTGGTCTTACAAAAATTAAACAAAAGTGAAAAACAAAGAAACACAGAGAAAATTAAAAACAAGAAGACATGGCCACCAATATCCCCCACCACAGTGTTCTGTTCCTATTTATTCTTCCTACAAGTAGCAATACATAAACTGTTAAATGAGAAAATCTGTTCCCATTGGGGATAATGTGCAATATGTCAAGGAACGCATAACAAGGGCCACAACTCTGTAAAGAATCGTAACACGGTTTTCAAACTCAAGGCATTTGTGTCCTGAAAATACATACCAAATTTGGTTTCCCTATCTATAACAGTTTCTGAGAAAATCTGTCCCCATTGTGAAAATCTGATACCGTGCACTAAGTCCAGAAATGCATGACAAAGGCCATAACTCTGTAACAAATTTGTAACACGGTTTCCGTTTTCGAACTCCATCAAGGCATTCATGTACTGAACACACACACCAAATTCGGTTTCCTTATCTATAACGGATTCTGAGAAAATCTGTCCCCACCATCCCAGACGGACAGACAGAGCTCAAACCTATATCCCCATCCCACTTCGTGGCGGGGGATAATAAAGTGAAAATAAATAATTTGGAAAAAAATAGATGCCAAGCCTAAATAAAGACTTGGAGTAATCAGTTGGTGTAAAACAGAGAGTAATTTCATGGGAAAACATCAATGGTTACCGTACAGTACTGGCTTGACTTAATTATTTACAGACCGCTGTCATGTAGCTGGAAAATGGCGGCGTATGGCTTTAATCAAACAAAGGAAGCAGTCTAAAGGTTTCATCACTCACTTATTCTGGGTGAAGTCGCACCACTGTTTTTGTCTCTGAAGTGACCACTGCCTTTCACAGCAATCGACGGCAACGTACACCAGGTAAGAGACTAGGTTACCGTCCACACACTTTCTGAAATGCCACATGAAATATCTCATAAAATATGCTGCAATACAGTGTTCACGAAAGGTGTTTTAAAGCAACAGGACATTGGGTCCTGTAAGTTTCAGATGTCAGTCTGACACACTGAAAATTCACAGGACCCAAGGAATAAAATTAATCACACCTTTCAGATTTAACATTTCTTATAATTGGCATTGCAATTATTAACAAACATAAGATTTATACACAGCAAACAAGTGTCCCATGTCACATATAACAACTTCAGTCAAAGTCATTGTGAAATATATAGTCAGACACTGGGTCCGGCAGGTTGTAGAATTCTATCGGACCGTTGGTGAATGTGCCGGATTTGTCAGAGGGTCAGACGCTATTTGTAAACACTGCAATAGACTATTGCTATCGCATTAGTTGTTTCCCCCTCCAGAGTCACCCCTACTTGATACAAGGAGGAACAGAAATAGGCAGTCTATTCCGAACGATTTCGAATGCTATTTTCCGCACGATCGCTTCTGAGTGATACACATGGAAGACGCAATGAGTAAACAATCACTGAACATAGTGTTTTTGTCAATATTCAAGGATGTCATCTTGCGGAAATATAAGCTAATAGTAACCATGTCATTAGAAACCCCTAAGCGTATATACTGCAGGGCACATATCTGTGTTTTATACGGATTTTCGTTTGTTGATAGATCAGTGTCAGCGACCAGGGAAGAGAAAATCCCAAAAACGTTTTGTAAGTCCCGCCGAACCAGAACAAGTAGTCGTTGTCTGATTGGTTAAATCTGTTCAGCCGTCTCGCATTTGATTGAACGGTCATAGGTCGCTCACAGGTTAGTGACCTTCTACTAGGGTTTGTTAGACTAGGGTATAAGCAGTGTAACGAATAATACTGAGCCTAAGTTTACTTAGACTGCAGGAATAGGAACCATGATCACAAATTACTGTTATCCCAAAGGACGTAACTCTGTACAGAAAACTGAAGCATCTCAGACGCACATGTACCAGAAGACACTTAACTGTATAGCAGGATGGTAAAAACACTTACACAAGACTGTTGAGGGGAGTTGCTTTCTGTCTAGCGAAGCGAAGGAAAAATGATATGCTCCATAGCAGGTAGGAATTGTCCAATATTCTGCTGTTCTTCGACAGAGTAAGTTCCTAAAAAAATGAACAAGTATCTCATCAACATCACAATTATCTTTGCATATGACCACAAGACTAGCAGCTAGTGGTGTTGCCATTAATTGAAATAATCGAAGATTGGTCGCAGTGACGAAACGACCAAGCAATCAATCATATTTTCTCACAATCGAACACAAACTATTTTGGAAATACTGTTTCATACACTTGATGATGGAACATACACATCTTAGAAGTTGTCAGGGGCTGAAAACGTGTTTAATTCCTAGAAAACTCAGTTCACTTGCTGAAAAGTCATGACTGAATATTTCTTGAAGACTCCAGGAGGTTTATGTTCATGATATATTAGTCATCACTTTAAAGTAGCAAGTTGCATCATTTTACACTGGATGTGAAATTTGCAAATGCAGTTTGTGCAGTTTCTAAAAAGAAAACATTACACTTATCTGCAATAAAAACCTGAATAGGAAAATCTGAAAAATGATGCTAACAAATTTCTTTCAATGATTGCTCGTCGGTAAGAAACCAATCGTCAATTGTGAGATTTCCACCTATTCCCAACACTACTAGCAACACACACACTTAGCAATATCAGTACCAGACTGTATTAAACAAAGGTATATTTTGGCATCAAAACCAGTGTCCGAAATTAACGTCGGTGCTAATGCCCGAAGCTGACTGAAAACCACTCGGACCCACAGCTTTTGTTTTCTGCAGGTCCTTATCGCCGACAGCTTTTCCATCCCCAATAACTACGAGTATTATTTCCATATTAAAATATAGGGCCTTCTGATCAGGACCCACAACTTTTTATGGTTCTGATTTTGATCATGTCTTTTGTAACAGACTTACAAGAGTTCCATCACCCACACATTGTAAATGCATTGTCTCAAATTACTATCTTGTACATTGATTATAGTGTTAACTGACTCACCAACAGATCTCCAATGAAACCTGCGTATCCATCAGAGAGAAACTTTTGTGCGAGGTCAGTCAAATATTGTCTGGAAAAAAAAGAGAAAACTAGTTTACGATATTAGTTACCATACCACTTACAAAGTATTACTTACCATACCACTTACAAGTCAAACTTTATGAGCAAAACTCACTTATACCCCCAGCCATGACTCGAAACGTCTGCTGAGCAACAATTAATAATGATTATTCTTGACAAAAAATACAATAGCTGTATCAAACTTTGCACTACACCTTACCATAAACAAAGAAGCCATTACCCAAATCTGAAAACAATCCATCAAATGATTGTACAATTATTGGTCAAACAAATTTGACTTTTTAAGAGATGATACCCGCAAAGACCTGGGTTAGAATTGATCTTTGGTAACCCATGCTTGTCGTAAGAGGCAACTAACGGAATCAGGTGGTCAGGCTCGCTGACTTGGTTGACACATGTAATTGTATACCAATTGCGCAGATCGATGCTCATGCTGTTGATCACTGGATTGTCTGGTNCAGACTCGATTATTTACAGAGAGTGCAGCGTAAAAACTAAACTCACTCACTCATTTTAAGAGATGAAATATTTTATCCTTCTTGAAATCAAAAATAGCACACAATAACTTTGCATAGCACCTCTAGATCTCCTATAAACATGGAGAGTGACCCGTGAAGCCCATTCCTGGTGTCCCCTGCCGCGATTGATGAAATATTGCTAAAAACGACACAAAACCATGCCCACTCACTCACTGGAGGTCGATCCCCAAATTTGAAAACAATCAAGGCAAAAGTTTCCAAATTACTGGTTGAACAAATTTGACTTTGGACAGATGAATTCCTTGGTATAACCGACACTTTTTCACATGTGAAAATTTTGTAGGAAAGTGCAAAGATATCATGTGCATTCAACGACCATGTGGTCCAGATCTACATCTGTTACTCACCCAACGAGATCACCCCGATCTGCATCGGTGCCATTGACACCAACTCGCAAGCCTGGGACATCACTATGGCAGACGCCAATTTCTTCCACTTTTGGCTTGTTCAGTTCCATGGTGTCCATTATGGCTGTTATGTAGCGACGTTGTACGGTGGGATCCTCGATGTCGTCTGGGGATAGTGGGCCTCCCAGTTCCAGCTGGTTCAAGCCCAGGTTGGCCATTGCTTGTAGGCACTGCTCCTCAGACGAATATACGTTGGAGCTCGCAGGGGACATCGGTTGCTGTGATCGCAGCAGAATCTTCACCTGCACATGAAAATGATGCTTTTCAAAATACTGATCTTGGACCCTGAATCCTCCCCTAATATTTTCTCATTTAAGCAGTTACCGTAAATTAAAGTTATAATGAACTCAAAATCATGATCTTGGACCCTCAATCCTCCCAAAATATTTTTGCACTTGAGCAGTTATAACCTACTTCAGTTTGCATGGAACCTTTCAGAATGCCACCCAACAACAACAAAACATTTTCATTAGAATTTAATTTTTTCCTTGACCTTAGATGGAATGTGGCTGCCAAACGGCTGACCGCTTCGAAAGTTTAGTGTTGGCATATACAATTATGTGTATAAACAGAGTAATAAAATTGCTGCCATAATTTCTTAATTGTTTGTGTCAAAGGAATATATACAAAACATAAAATATTTCTGTATTTCATTTGTCGTTTAACAAAACCTCAAATTAGATAATGTTTATCACAAACTAAGCCATTCCGAGTTATCGCCCTTTATAACCGTTCAGGAAAAATCTTGGTGAAACGTTTTGCGTCTCATTCTGCCGATGATTGAATGTTGTTGTTTAAAGATAAGCTATTGAAAAGATCTTAAGGGTAATAAATTTGTCATACGGTGTTTTGAAAGGGTGTACGGGACTGTAAGACCCTTGTAAATTCTGTATTTTCTTCGCCTGTCGCCTAAAATGGAGGCACCTCAGGAAATACGAAATTTACAAGGGTCTTACAGTTCCGTACACCCTTTCAAAACACTGTGTAACTTATAATATCATTAGTGAAATTATCGTAGATTTACTTACATTGTCTTTGTAGAGGAAGGAAAGGATCTGGACAACTGACACTGTGAACGAGATCTGAAACAAAGAGAACTACTTGTACCGGAAACTATACAGGAATGAAACATCTCAACTGTATTAGAAGACATTTATTTGTTGAACGCCACACTCCAATTTTCCAGCTGTACAAGGAAGATTACTACTCCATAGAGTGACAGTTCGGGTGGATTCTTATTCCATTACCAAGACAAATGTTAGCGTGTATTAATAGTCTTGAACAGGCAAGTTTTGCTATAATGAGCATACTATCATTCCAATCACCCTGTCACTGTGCCTGTCACCAATCAAACAATGACATCACTTCTTAAACCAGCTACGTACTTCAGCAGCCTCTTACAGATAGCAAAGTACCTCGGTAGTCTCTTACAGACTGCAAGGCACCTCGATAGCCTCTTACAAACAGCATGGTACCTCGATAGCCTGTTACAGACTGCAAGGTACCTCGGTAGTCTCTTACAGACAGCAAAGTACCTTGGTAGCCTGTTACAGACAGCATGGTACCTCGGTAGCCTCTTACAGACAGCAAAGTACCTTGGTAGCCTCTTACAGACAGCAAAGTACCTTGGTAGCCTCTTACAATAAGCATGGTACCTCGGTAGCCTCTTACAAACAGCAAGTTACCTCAATAGCCTCTTACAGACTGCATGGCACCTCGATAGCCTCTTACAAACAGCATGGTACACAGGTACCTTTTGGGATACACTGGGAGAGAGTGGGTGTCTGCTAACGAATGAATTATGCCTAATGTCACACTCAACTGAAATGATTTAATACATAAATTCTGGATGTTATCTCCTACCTTCTGGTGGTGACGAATCACTGCCATGATCATCTCGTCCAGGCCGCTCTCAAATATCATCCTACAGGAGGTAAAATTACAACATGATCGTTCGCCTCAAATGTGTCTGTTTAATAAAACAAGTTATGCATTTACTGGTTCAATTTTATTTGTTAGCCAACAGGGGGTGAAGGTCAACCAAATCTCAGGAAGAGGTCAAGGTCAATGACAAGGAAGAGGTAGAGGTCAAGGGTGGAGGTCAACCAAAACAGTGGTTGAGGTCAATTTCAAGTAACCAATGCAATTGCTTCTAGTTCACAAAAATAAGCCTTGGCAGAGGTCAAGGTCAAATAAGCCTTGGCAGAGTTCAAGGTCAAAGTCAAACAAGCCTTGCTTACAAGGTGAATCAAAGTCTTGGTGGAGGTCAACATAAATTGGAAGACTGAACACTAACCTTAATCTGAAGTTATTGATGTGTTCCTTGCGGCCTGTCTCTCCAAAGTAGAACAAGTTTCGGATAAGCAACAGACAGTAGTTAATAGTTTCACAATCTAATGGATTCAAGACACCATCTGAAGCCTGGAAGAAAGAAAATTTATATCAGAACAAAGATCAATAAGAGTTACAAATATGAACACTTAGTTATAAATCATCCCTAATGGGACCTCAGTGAGTGAGTGAATGAGTGAGTTTAGTTTTACGCCGCACTCAGCAATATTCCAGCTGTATGGCGGCGGTCTGTAAATAATCGGGTCTGGACTAGACAATCCAGTGATCATTAACATAAGCATCGATCTACACCATTGGAATATTGGATGACGTGTCAACCAAGTCAGCAAGCCTGACAACCCAGTCCCGTTAGTCGCCTCTTACAAGCATGGGTTAATGAAGATCAATTCTAACCCGTATCTTGACGGGTATGGAACTCAGCGAAATAAAAGTGAAGAAAATGTGGATCGAAATAAAATTAAGTTATACCAACCCTTTCAAGTCGATTCATGACCTCCTTCTTCAACTTAGCAAAAAACTCCACGCTCCAGCAAACGTCGTCAGCTTGTCGTAGTAAGGCGAGCACAGCCTTCGACCGCGCCTGCTCTTCAAATCCATCTTGGAGGCTATTCTGTCCCAGACTCAATGGTTGTGTTAGCAGCGAGAGTAGTCTGAAGGAAAACAGTACATCATGAGCCGAGCTACTTCAAGTGTAATTTTTGGACGAATCGCGGACACGTGAAATATTGGCTGTTATTTGACATTGCACTCAGAAATATTCCAGTTATATGACCACACCAGGATGTAGTAAATGAATAAACCAGTGATGAATATTGTGAGCAATTAAGAGAAATAGCCGCACTTTAATACATGTATCCCATGGTGATGATGTAAAACTGACTGACTGAGTTTGGCTTTACGCCGCTTTTAGCAATATTCCAGCAACATCACGGCAGGGGACACCAGAAATGGGCTTCACACATTGTCCCCATTTGGAGATTCGAACCCGGGTCTTCAGCGTGACGAGCCGATGCTTTAACCATTAGGCTACCCCACCGCCCCTTTTTAGTTGATGAAATCTGGCATTTGAACATGTTGAAGATTCCTCTTAGGCAGAAAAGTGTACATTCCCTGGATAAGTCAGTGAGTGAGTGAGGTCTAGTTTTATGACGCACTCAGCAATATTCCAGCTTTATGGCGGCGGTCTGTAAATAATCAAGTCTGGACCAGACAATCCAGTGATCAACAACATGAGCATCGATCTACGCAGTTGGGATACAATGACACGTGTCAAGCAAGTCAGCGAGTCTGACCACCCGATCCTGTTTGTCGCCTCTTACGACAAGCATGGGTTACTGAAGATCAATTCTAACCCGGATCTTCACGTGTCCTGGATAAGTTAAACCTCGAAATGGTCAATTCATTAATTCCCTTGCAAACTTACTCAATGGCTGCATGGAAAAGTTCTGAGTCTTCTTCTAAAGCCATGAGTAGAGGCAACAGATCCTGAAATGAAAAGATATACGTAAGTGTCCACAAAAAAAAAAGCTTTCTAAAAGAAACAAAAAGTGGAAAAACTAAAACATGCTTTCCAATGGATCTAAGTCGTGTAAGCTTAAAAGTTTAAAAAGTGAGGCATGCTCTTCAAATTTATCTGAGTCATAAATGTTTTACCTAAACTTGGAACAGACCTGCATAATTCAAACAATCGTGAAATTCAAAAAAATTAGGACATGGATAGAAGTTTCCACAATAGTCAATAGTATTCATTTATTGCCACAACCATCAATTTGTTTCCACAAAATGGTTATGAGCTGCTGAAGTTAATCTTCCACCCTTAACTGGAGAGTTTTGAAAACAATGCAAAAGAAAAGAATTATGTTTTGTTTAAGCTAATACCAAAACACACTGACCTTTCTGATAATGTCCTGCTGTCCAAGTTTTTGTCTGATCTGACCATCGGCGCCATCCGAAGTCAGCAGCAGTTGCAACATTTCTTGAAGGGTCTCTAAAACATTACATCAGCATCCAAAATGAGATACATGCCGGAAAAGACATTCAGAAATCTTTTTGGGGATAGATGTACTCTGTCCTTACTGTATCTGAATAATGATTTGAACAGAATCAGGTCGCAATGATGATGGATATATACATATTTGATTGGCTGAGAACTTCAAGGTCAATATCAAGTAGTTTGTTATTTGCAGTGTTAAAGTACTTCTCTTTCAAAATACAAATTAGATCATTTAGACATGAACTGGTTTGGAGTGGTGCCACAAATAGGTGCCTTTTACATGGTTCTGACAGAAAATAGCTGCACACAGTTTGAAAAAAACAGATTATGCTACGTCGTCTTCTGGATCCTAAGTTTTGAAGGGCAAGGTGAGTGAGCAAATATCACTGAATGCCGCATCAGCAATGTAGCTGTTATTCACAGCAGGAAATGTCATAAAATAAACTTTGTTAACAATCACAATAAAAATGGTGTGCATTCTTAAAATTTCAAGCCATAACACATTCAAGGGTAAAATCTGACTTTGAGAAAAGAATCCATGATTTCTTTTAAATATGCAAACATAGGGCAAGGTAAAACGCTGCAAAATAAAATTTACAAATCGAAAAAATTTGAAATCTGTCTTTTATTACTTTCATCTATAGAACACTGTGTTATTGAATTAATATATAATTTCTATGTTGTTATTAGCCTTTATACCGAAATATACCATATACATGAGATTTTAAATTGCCCTCATCAGGAGTAGGGAGCCTTGGGCCAGAGGACTAGCGTAACTTTATGTCACATCACAAAATTTACATGCAAAAAACTTATCTTAAATTTTACAACGCCACTGTTACATCAACAAGATACTAACCTGTACACTCATCTGATACAAAGTATATTCCATTGGCCATAAAGCCCATCTCAGTCTCCAACAGACCGATGGGGTTCATTAAACTCCACTCCATGATGGGAACGTATCTGCAAATGAAAATACCAGAAATCAGTGACCGATCATTAGGCAAAAAAAATTTAAAATGTTGTGGTTCTGATTACACCTCTTTAAAAGTTAGGGTAGGTAGGTATGATTTTTGTTTTGTTTTATGCCACTTTTAGCAATATTCCAGCAACATCACAGCGGGGGACACCAGAAATGGGCTTCACACATTGTACCCATGTGGGGATTCGAACCCTGGTCTATGGCGTGCCGAGCCAACGCTTTAACCACTAGGCTACCCCACTGCCTCCAAACTAATAACACATTTATCAATGTATAATTGTTAATTCAATCAAGGTTTCGGCTATCAAGTCGACTTTCTCTATCAGAATTTCCAATGTCCGTCGGTGTTGGGAAAAACCAATGGTATCTATAAGCTTATTTCATTTAAACCGCTTAAAAAGGTAAGGGTCGGCACCAGAATTCAAGGGTCGGTCGGGTAATCGGAACCACAACATTTTGTTTTAGGCCTTATCACAGGAAGGTTTTTCCCAGGAATCCCAGGAAGATGCTGGTATTAAGCAATAACTTTTGCATTTGGTCTTTTTGGCACCCTGAAAAACAATGGACATTCGGAACTCAGGCCCATACTGACAGACTGAGTTGCCAAATCGCCAGCGTACAGTCAATTAGTAAAGCATCCAGCCATTGGGCCTTCCTTAAATCCAACAGACGATGTACTATGTGTTAACTTATAATCTGATTGGCATAACTTGGCAGAGCTCCCATGTTGTTTGTCCAAGATCCTCTAAAATATGGTTGACGCCATGCAAAATAAGTTTTAGATTCACATTGGCTAATTTCAATACTCATTCCCATATCAGCATGCAATTCCCTATTATAAAATTAACATACCACCCTGAATATTTTCAGGCAAGTGATTGAGTTTAGCTTTACGCCGCACTCAGCAATATTCAAGATATATAGCGCCGGTCTGTAAATAATCGAGTCTGCACCAGACAATCCAGTGATCAACAACATGAGCATCGATCTACGCAATTGGGAACCAATGACATGTGGCAACCAAGTCAGCAAACCTGACCACCATTTTCAGCTGAACAGTTCACTTGCTCTAGCAATGTGTTTATGCCGGCCACCACTGCCCAGGCTGGTTACCATGGTTACACTAATCTTTTCGCAAACTCTTGGTGTCATCCCTATTTTGATTCATTAACACATGCTCATGATATAGTCGGAACTGAACAATAGACATTTCTTTCAGCAAAGATGTTTTATGCATTTGTGCAAAGGGTTTTTCATTTTTATTTACCTAACCCTTCCTTCCTATGACAAGTTACCATTTCAATCAATGGTCCATCCAGATAGGAGAAAATCAATATCATATTAGACTAGCGGGCTCAATCAGGCCACTATTCCTGCAAAAAACTAACAGGATATTTTTACATTGTTAAACCTTTTCCATCTCCTAAAAGAAATTAATTGTGAATACGATGTGGCGAGTTATCAACGTCATCTCAAAAAAGTAAAACTTCTTATTCAGCTTCCACATTTCATCTTGACTTTGTGTAGGAGTTTATAGATACATTCAACAATATTCTAAAATACCCTGGATATAATCTGAGATTTTTGCTTCACAAAATACCAGTAAACGTCCAGGTTGGATCACCTCAGACCAAAGATGACTAGATGGAGAACAATTCACGTGTTTCTTGACAAACTACCACCTTCCATTGTTGGTAAGGGTCTCTCTCAGTTCATCTCAAATCTAAACTACACAAAATTGTTAACACTGCAAGTAAAATCGCTGGAGTCAGATTTGAATGCTTATCATCAATATATGAGCGGCAAATCGTGAATCAAGCTGTCTAATCCTGATGGAAACCAAACAATATGGCCAGAATACTGGCCGTCGAACAAAATAACAAGCAACTTAATCTCACTGGAAACGAAGTAAACGTGGTTGACTTGTTTCACAGAGTGAGTTCAGTTTTACGCCGCAGTCAGCAATATTCCAGTTGTATGACGGCGGTCTGTAAATAATTGAATCTGGACCAGACAATCCAGTGATTAACAGCATGAGCATTGAGGTTTCACAGAGAGCAAACATTTTAAAATATATGACCATTAGAAATGTTATTTCTAAGATGATTAAACAATTATCAGTCCCTCCTGAATTCCGTAGAGAATTTTTAAGAATTCCCTGGCAAATTTATATAAATTCTGCATCCCATTTTTCAAAATTCTGCAGATAAATATTTGACAAAACAACCAAAAATGATGAAGAATTTCAAACTTTAATTCTTAAACACAAAGCTGTAACTATTTTAGAGCTTCATGACATTCAAGGAACAGCTGGCAGTTCGTGTTTTATTAAAAGATGTTTTTTAGATTTAGAAAATGATCTAAAACAGTTCTATTATGAGTGTGACCAGGAAAGACATTACAAACACTACAAAATATTGTTTCGTTTAATAGTCAATCTTGATTCAACTTTCAAACTGAGTAAATTCCATAGCAGAAGAATGGACAATTCTGCATTTTCCGAGGACAAGAGGGGACTGAATTATATGGCTGACTTGTGACATGGGAAGTGAGTGAGTGAGCATGGTTTAACACAGATTTTAGCAATATTCCAGCAATATCATGGCAGGGGACACCAGAAATAGGCTTCATACATTGTGCCCATGTGTGTCTTCCGCATGACAAGATAACGCATTATGATTAACCACTCGGCTAGCCCACCGCCCACATGTCAGTAAAGGAAACAGACAGTGCATTAAACTTACAAGCCTCGCTGTTGGTTAATGAACTATATCAACAATTAAAATGATCAGCATTTCAAGCAAGACAAACATCTCAGAAAGAAGTGAATATGATTTTCGACGCTTTTAGCAATATTCCAGCAGTATTACTGTGGGGGACACCAGAAATGGGCTTCACACATTGTACCCATGTGGGGAAGCAAACCTGGGAATTCAGCGTAATGAGCGGACACTAACCATTAAGCTACCCCACTGCTGCATTTTATGCCTCAAAATGTTTGGGTTTTCCATGTTTTGCACACTTTTACTGAACTTAGTTTTTGCAAATACAATACTAGTGGTGTTCCAATTAATTGAAATAATCGAAGATTGGTTGCAGTGACCATACGGAACAAGCAATCAATTACATTTTCTCATAATCGAACACAAACAATTTTGGAACTACTGTTTTAGGGTTTGAAATACTTGACAAAGGAACATACATATCTTAGAAGTTGTCAGGGCCTGAAAACGTGTTTAATTCTTAGAAAGCTCACTTCACTTGTTGAAAAGTCATGACTGAATATTTCTTGAAGACACTGGAAACTTTATGTCCTGAACTTCATGATATTATAGTCATCACTTTAAAGTAGCAAGTTGCATCATTTTACATAGGCTGTGAAATTCATCAATGCAATTTGCGCAGTTTCTAAATAAAACAAAATGCAACAACAGAGAACCACAAGCTTTTTTCTGTATACGTATCTGCAATAACAACTTAACCTGAACAGTAAAATCTGAAAAATGATGCTAACCAATTTTTTTTTATGATTGCTCCTTAGTAATATATGATCCAATAATCAATTGTGAGATTTCAACCAATTCCCAACACTAAATAATACATACAACTATATATTGCTGTATTTTGAAGTACATAATTGTACATACACATTTCCACAAGGTGAAAGGTTTTGGTAGGCATAATCCGATCAAATTCAACTCATGGGGATTCCCCTCGTTGTCAAGGAAACCCAGTTTGCTGGTGCTACTTGACTTTTGGTGATTAGCGGGATAGGCCAATTACAATGGTGTCGGTTAGATGACTGAGGCTTATATTTTGTATTCCCTATCATAACTTTGAAGCTCAAAACCTCAACTGAAAAGAAACATTTTCACTTACAAGTTGGCTTTTTCATATCACATAGTTACACATTTACAAGCGGTCACCTGTACTCTCCCTGTACTATTCATATGTAACAGGGTGTTAAGGTTTATCTAGCCCATGTGTCTTAAAGGAACGACACAAGAACCTGCATCGAAACGTCATGCTCTAGAAATAAAGCAGTTATCATCCATATATACTTGTTCTATCTATTTCCTGGATACCAAAGAAAACAGAATAAATCATTTTTGGTTATGACAGCTTTTTTTTCACATGCAGATTACACTGTCACTCATAAACAAAGCAGATTGAAAGTCACAGATCATCTGAGATGCTTTTCTCTCCTTTTCTGATGTGGATATGAAAAATGAAAATTCAATTAAAAAAATATATCATTCTTGACCGACCGACACAATATTAAATGCATACATCATGGTGCCATTTGAAGTGAAAACATGACAAAAAAACTGCCCCGACGTGCTGGGTGCTTGGATGAGATTAATTAATTAGGACAACTTACCGGCAACGAAGAGGTTAGGCTATTATATCACATCGTTCTATAATGTCAACTCAAGTCTGAATGGCGTAGTAACTGGGTCATGCAAGATACGTTCACTTATGATATACGTATTTCACAAGTGGCACCTGCAAATTACACTTGCTATCACTTCGAATTCACCACCTGATCACGCACCTGCTTAACAAACTGACTCTAACGACTCGCCAAATACATCTGTGGCAATACATACCTGTTCAGAGAAAATCGTGTGTAAATCCCCGACAACCACTACACATCCGCCAACTGTTCGTGTCAAATGCAGAATCGTAAATAGTTTCCTATTGTCAGTCTAAAGAGGTCTGACCGTGACATTCACATATCAAGGTTGGCCTTATATAAAGTGTCGATGACACTAGCTCACAACATCGCTGGTGTGTTTTCCGTCAAGTTGAAGCGAGTACTATGGATCCTGCGAGGAGCACATATATTGGGCGGAGTTCGAACGGAAATTGGGACGAAAGGACAACTCACGTGTCATCGTCTGTAGCCACGATATGAACCATGCACCCAAATGTACAATACATCTGTAATCAAGTGTACGTTCAGTTTTAAGGTAAATGGTCGCCAAAATGTGAAACTTATTGGCACTAACACGCCCATTAAGGCACATATCGATCGTGACAATGCGTAATATATAACAACATGAGTAATTACTGCCTATATGCTGTCACTATAAATCGTAACGTGATCTGCACAGCAACGATCGATGCATCTAATATAAGACCTACTTTTTATTAAGTAGAGTCTTTATTTATCCGTACAGCCGATTTACCTAAAATAATTCTCTGGTTGTATCTTGGTCTCTTTTAATAAATAAATAAATGAAAGAAAGAATGAATGATGGGGTGGGGGGTGGGGTTGTTTGCAGGGGTGCGCACGCTCCCTTTTGTCCTGAAAGTTTATTAAATGACCGTTGAAACTCTCGTGATTCAAATGAAGTGCATGTGCAGTTTGGTGTCGGATAAAGCCAGCAGCTATGTCCGACATATATATATAGTTACGCTTCACATCGTATAGCTGGGAGGAATAGCTCTGCTTAAAATTACAATCATAGAACCGTTTTAGGACCAACATTTGATATATTCTAAAAATACTTTAAATTCATTTAATTTTTCTCGGATTTCACACTAACAAAAATGTTAAATGGATATCGAGGACACAGAGAAAAGGGTGTTTTGAAAAGAAAAATGTTCTCACCCTTGCAAATGCACGCCTTCAGCAGTGACCGGTATGCCCAATTAATAATGGCCGCTGTAGGAGCGGAATAATGACATGATTTGACGTCTGCGCGAGATCTCGGACTTTGCCTAATGAACGTCATCATGGACCCGTTATCACACCTTTGAGATGTATCTCCACACGATTACGTCACAATGTCAGTTATTCGATAATGAGTGAGTGAGGTGTAAAAGCCGTTGTTACCAATATTCCAGCAATATTACGGCGGGCGGAGGTGGAAGGGACACCTGAAATGGGCTTCACACAATGTACAAATGTGGAGAGTAAAACTGGGTCTTCCGCGTGACGAGCGAACGCTTTAACCACTAGGCTACCCCTCCAACCCTATTCGCTGATGAGCTCCTGAAATGAGATATTGTACTTCGCAGAAGAGCATTTTGTGGTTATAATTTTTTGGGCGGTGGGGTAGCCGAGTGGTTAAAGCGTTCGCTCTTCACGCCGAGACCCAGGTTCAATTCCCCACATGGGTACAATGCGTGAAGCAAATTTCTGGTGTCCCCCGCCGTGATATTGCTGGAATATTGCTAAAAGCGGCGTAAAACTAAACGCACTCACTCTAATATATTTACATACTGGTATGTTTCCACATTTACAGAACTTCTAAGATGAACCATGGTAAGCGTACATTGATGCGTAAGTGCTTACGTGCATGTGTGTGTGTGCATGCCCTGACCTTCCCATCCATTGGAGTGTAATGAAGACAAAATAATAACATTAACAATTTAACATCCATACCGTGCAATTGATTTTGCAATGCAAAGTGAAAACGAAAACAAATTGACCGCACATCCAAATCGGTGTCTTAACTTAAGAGACGACGGGG
>VKKT01005567.1:15734-30833 GCA_008038995.1 Haliotis laevigata | reverse complement strand
TTATGGATTGAAGACCATTCTTAAGTCTTGTTGGAGCATCTTCTGGGAGTTCCAGTCTCATTATAGCTTCCATCAGTGGCACCTCAACTGGTGGATCCAACAAAAGTCCCACATTTGCAAGAACTACCAGAGCAAGGATGAGGCACCGCTCTGCTTTTAGGTAATCAAAATCTCTCCTGGGGTGAAATAAGTATGCAAGCAGATTCATTCTCATCTTACTCCCACACAAGATCCCAGCCAAATGTTGAATGTGAACTTCAAAGGTTTTGATGCTTTCTTTGTCTCCACTGATGGAATTGATTGACCACTGAATTGATCTAGATCCTTGCGGCAACATGGCACTGACGAATGGCAGGGTTGCAAGATAGGTTGCCGGTAAAACATATCTTCCTGTTTCAGATGAAAGTTTTGCACATGATGTAAGTGTAACAGTTGTAAAGACCTCATGGCAAAACAGGAAAAGAGGCATTTTGGGAAACAGCATGGGTATGCTACGATCACCAAGGATTTTGACAAATTTTGAATATGCAAACACTGATGATATAGGATCTCCTTTCAATGCATCAAAGGCTTCATAGAACAGACCTCCAAGGTGAATAATCACATTGTCTCTTTCAAATGAAATAAAAGCATACCTTGCCTCTTCATGAAGAAGATGTGAACCTTGTAGTTGTCTTTTTATGTTAAAGCCTATCTTTTTCAAGTCAATGTGTTGGATCTTAAATAAAGAAACCAGAATTGTTGCTCTTACAAACCAATCTGAACTCTTGCATTGTACTTGTAACGGGCTGCAACACCAGCAATTCACCATTTCCTGAATAAAACCTTTCAAGTTCACACTGTCTAAAGTGTCTCTGAACTTTCTCATGACGAATTCATTTTCTGTCAAATTTCTCAAGTGATGGCTTTCCGGAATGATGAAATGTTTCATTAACTTTTCGAATGCTGCAGATGTTGCAGTATCATCTGTCAGTGCAGTGAGTTCATCATTAAGGTTCTTCTTTCCGGATTGGACATTCATAACTACATCCGAGAGGGATTTCACTCCACAATGTAAGACATCTTCTAATTTGACCTTCAACAACAGTGCCTTTAAACCTTTGAGAGCAGTTTCTCTGGTGAAGGGCTCATGCAGATGACGACACTTATTGTTGTCACAAGATCTGCTTCCTACACATCTTCCTTCCTGAAATGACCTGCACTGTATGTTCCTGGACGCATGGTTGTCAAGCCAGTTTCTGCAGATCTTAATCCATTCTTTCAGAACACCAACAAGGTATAACGAAAGCTTAAATGAAATGTCTTGATTGTCAAAGTGTACAGTTCTTTTGTCCTTCCATCTGAAGGTTTCTGACAAGACATCAGCACAWAGGTTCTTTTGTCTACRATAAGCRATTAGTTGACTTGGATCCTTGTCATCTTGGTGAAGGCCATAGAGCTTCAAGTACAGTGTGCATCTGCTATGCTTTTCTCTACTATCTGGTTTCCAAAGTGTGCTGATTACAGTCAGCAATGTCTCAATAGCAGTGACTAACCACTGGCAGTCTGAAAGTTGCCCATTTGAAACAGAACGAACAATTATTTTCATGGCTTCAACCATGCCTGCTTCATTGGCAAATGGTGAGACCTTCTTAAAGAAACCAAATGCTCTCTGTGCATCTCTTATTCTGTTCTGTATCATAGCAATGACCAAAGAAGCCATTCCAGCACTGTTGTTGTTCTCTGTTTCCTCAAATGCAGTGGCTGCCTTTTGAAAATGACTAACGATTTCCTTTTTGCTTGAATCTATGTGGAGCTCCTCATGCTGAGATTTCTCTTCCATCTCGTAGTACAGCTCCAGTGCTAAGGTGTGATGGCATTTCCCTCGGATATCCACATCAGGACCTTTTTCAGCATGATGAAGAGCATCTCTGGTGGCACCATGTCGCAGAAGCATCTGAGCAATGTCAGAATGGGAACTTTGACCTGTAAAACCAAGTACCGGTTATCATTGAAGTTCTAAAGAAAAGCAACTTTTTACATCAGTCAAGTGCACTATTTTCAGTGAGATAGGCATCACATTAATCTGATTACTTATTGACCCAGTATCTCAAAGCTTGTGAAAACTGTAACCCCTCCACAGGTAAGAAACCATAATCCAGACATTTCATCCTCGCACATTACTATAAGACCTCGACCATAAACAATACAAGTTCTTAGGGTGAAAAACTAACCAATTTTAAAAGCAAAAGGCAGCAATAACTGGAAATGAATTATATATTCTCAATCAAAGAAATTTGAAGTTGACCTTTGACTTCTATTTACCAAAACCTCTTCAAAGGAGACCCCATCCAGGAGCAGAAAAGTGCAATCAGAATCGAAAACTTTCAGGAACTAACAGGTAGAAAATACACTATTTATCAGTTTTACTTGACTTCCAGGCCATCAAGCTAAAAATCATTACACAGTGGCAGACAAATTTAGATGAACCAGCAGAAAACCAAGAATCATATTCACAGAGAATGTTTAATTTGAACTAACAATCACATCTATCCTTCAATATCCAGAACTCATGCTTTCATCTCTTCAGATTCCAGATTGAAATTACTGGACAGCTTATAATGGAACTGATGAAATGTAATCTAAATTAACTAATCTCATTCATGCATTCAGCAAACAGTAAAAACTATAGAGATGACAAGACTTTATGGATGTTCAACTTCCTTATTTTAACAATGGCGACGCTTCGGTATAGATTCTTATACCGTTTTCAAGCATATGAGAATCTATACTGAAACGTCGCCATTGTTAAAATAAAGAAGTTGAACATCCATAAAGTCTTGTCATCTCTATACCACCAACTTCTAGAAGCCACTCAAACAAATCAGTAAAAGCTATACTATGTTATAGTGTATTGCTAAAAACATTTTACAAACCCATTTTACGCTCAGGTCGTTCTGACCAGTAACGTTTGAAAACGTTTTGCACCTAATTTTCATTGTTTTCAAGGGACAAGATCGCATGTCAAGAGGGAGAGGCTATGTTTCTGAATATTCAAATATGCTTCTTCAATCAAAAATGATTAAGACGGACATATTTCTTATCAACTACGGTGTAATTTATGAATCATATTTCTTCATTCATTTCTTCACAAATCAATGATGGACGTGACCTTTAGTAATATTTTCACAAAGTGAATGCTCATGATTTCCATGAATATGAGTTAAAAAGAGAACGGAAAGTTCTGGAAAGACATTTCTTCAAAAAAATTACTCATATCCTGTACACAGGGAACTGACCCTTGAACAAATTTAAGTTCATTTTATATTGTGTGACTCCTGCTGAAATCTAGATAAGCTGGGTCACTGTCTTGACACACACACATCTTGCCTCGGCAGTTGGAACGAAGGGTACTGCATATGTGTGAATAGGGTTATTACTGATCAGTTACTTGTGAGCAAAATGGGTGTAGTGCTTTCATAATGTGAACAGTTTTGCGAAATTTACATGAATATGTACCCGTGAAGATCTGGGTTAGAATTGGTCAGTAACCCTTGCTTGTCTTAACCGGCGACTAGCAGGAATGGTCCAGACTTGATTATTTACAGACCGCCACCATATACAGCTGGAATATTGGTGAGTGTGGCGTTACACAACAAACCAAACATCAAACCAACATGAACATGTACCACTCTGTTAAGAAATGATACTAACCTCCTCTCAACATGAGCTGAACAGCTTCCTGGAGGTACTGGTGCTTCTCNAGAAACTTCAGCTGGTCAACATAGGGCAGATGGTCTAACGCTGATAACATCTTGGGCTTGTTCCTGTCCTTATGGTTGAATTTGACCAGTTTGAAGTAGAGGTTCTCAAGAGTAAACCGAGCCCCTGGCTTGTTACTCTCAAGCACCTTCAGCATTTCCCTGTCAGTTCCTCTCATCTCCTACAAATGGATATCTTGGGTAAATAGTTATTTTGTTAGCATTTCATAACTGCCCAGAACATCAAGTTATCACAGTAGATCCTGCACAAAATGAGATATTGAGATATCAAAAGTTCTCTTCATATGAAGCACAGTTTTATCAATGGCCTTAGAAAGCTCTATGAAATGCATTTAATCCCAGTATTTAATCATTCAAAGACATTACAGATTATGCAAAATGTTCTCATAGCACAGACATGACGTTACATTTTTGTGTTACATTACTCTTGTATAGAAATATTTGAAACACTACTTTATCTGAAATAATAAGTATTATAGGGAACAGGGGTTTGGGACCAAGTGCAGACCAAGTCTGACATTAGCTTCTTTACCCAGTGAACCCTTGGTTGGACCCTTATCACTTCCCTCCACGTGGCTATTATTGGCCCCTGGAATGTTGACTTTATCTGTGGAGGGCTTCGAGAAAGATATTGTGTTGTTGGGCGTGATCAATACCTCTGGCTTCTTAGGCCACTGTCACTCAGTTATATTGATCTTAGTGAAATAAATACAACTATTTTTTTTGTTCAACTTTCTCACGCCCGTACGCGTACGTGTTGATCCCGTCGATGGCTATCCAACGCTTCGTGTCCATCGGCGACAGGGACGTCTTGTTTATCGTCAGTCCGTATATCCTGTGTCCGTCGCTTCTCAGCATGTTCATCTGATGCCTGAAGGTGCGGGTCATGAACAGGGCCTCCTTGAACCTGGCGTGTCTGATGTGTTCTTTCACCACGTACTTCTTGACCCCCTTTGACTTCCGGATCTCGCCTTTGTCGGCTTTCAGGAAAGAGTACATCTTAGGCCTCAAGCCTATGTATTCAGCGATCGGCATACCGGCACACTCGTCCTTCATCTTACCAAGGACTTTTTTGTTGACTTGGCTGTGCATGGGGTGGTCCTTGGGGGTCGCTGGTGTCGTACAGGTGCATGTGTTTCTTCATATCCTCGTACACATCCTCGGTTCGAATCTCCATCGCACCTCACACCTGTTGCTATACTGATTCTTGAGCTCGTTGTAGTAGAAGTCGTACATTACATTACATTCTAACATTTGCATAGCGACAAGATCGTCGTTGAATATCTTGCTCCGGTTGTATGCCGGGCTGGCTATCAGTTGACTGAGCTTATCTTCCTCTTTTGACCGGACTAGCTTCACGGTCAGGTGCTTCCTCAGATTCTCCATCATCTTACCAAACACAGAGTTGTTCATGAGCTTGTAGAGGTTCTACTCGAAGACACTGGTGGCCAGCATTCTCAGCTCGGTTTTCATTCTGATGTAGGGCTCCATCCTGGAGCTTTGGTCAAACTTTAGCACCCTATGAATTTTAGTCAGCTTCATACCCAGCGACAGGTACAGCTGCAGGTTGTGATAGTGGACCATGTATTTGGTCTTATTCATCAAGTTGGGCACGAGTTTCTCGACGTTGGCTAGCTTATTCTTCCCCAGCAAGTTCTGATGGTAGTCGGAAATCCAGTTCACCATCAACCGTTCGGGAGCCAGGGGGTAGCCGCTGTGGGCAGCGTGCAATGCTGCTGGGTACTCCAAGCCCACTTTGAGGATGTAACCCTTCCCCAAATCCAGCGCGATGCCCATTATGTCTACCATTTCAGATGTCTACTCAAAATCCCCGGTGGGTAGATACTGGCTAATAGCCCAGCCGTACAGGTTGTTGGCGTCGTGATAGAGGAGATGATTGCTGGGCTTGCTAGGGTCATAGCCTCCCGCGTTGTTGGCTTTCACATAGCGTTTGGAGGCCACGGAAATCCCGCCTCGCAAGCCTTTCTGGATGAACAGGTGCATGTCATAATCGGTGAGGGGTTCTAGTTTGACCCCGGGGTCTTTTTCAGCAAGGCATCCCACGAGAGACCGGGGCTGGTGTAGTACCATGCAAGGTCGAGGTGATACTGCTTGAACATGTCGGCCAGCAGGAGTACGTCCGTTCTCAAGTACAGGTCCTGGTAGTCACCCAGATTCTTGCAGCCCAGTTTCTCCCACACGTTCTGGGCATTGTCGTAATCGTCCTTGGTGATGGTTGAGTCGGTCAGTTTGCTGTAAAATCGGTCGATCGGGGGCAGTCGGGTCTCATCGAACTTGGACCAGCTGTCCATGTACTCGTATGGGTACACGCCCTTCCTCATCAGCAGGGGTAGAGTCTCGGCATCGGTGTATCGATGGGTGATGTGGAAGATATTGTTGGCCTTGATCAAACTGTCAAGAGACAACAGCAGGAGTCAATGAACCTCAGGCCGTTCTGGAAAAGGAGATGTATCTCTCCATGTTGTTGGGGATGGACGTCAGGCTGCTGTCGACCTTTGCGATTGCCTGCATGATCAAGTGAGAGTCGTACCCTTTCAAGTTGTGGAAGACCACAGGGATCTGGATGGTTTTAGGGTTGATTCAGAGCTTGAGGTTGCACGTGTTGTGGGCTGCGCCTCTGTACTCACCAGTGATGTGACAGTGATCTCTCACCGAATCACCGTCCAGGGGTGAGTCACATACGTGGCAAATGTGACCGCTATCGGAAGCTTGCCAGTCGGCTTGGGTCTTACACATAGGAGCGATGGTACGTAGCGTTTTCCTGATGGTTTTCTCTTCGTGTTGCAAGCACTTTAGAAACTTTTCAGCCACAGCGGGGCCTCTGTACACCACGGGAGTGTTCGTTTGCCCATCACACCGGACGACCACGTACCTGAACCCACAGGCCTTGTGCTCCTGTGATGGCCCTATGGTAGTGTCAACGTATATGATGTAAGGTACGGGCATCTGGTTCTTGTGGTTGTCGAAGTTTAAGGTGTTGTCGCCTTCCTTAGGCATGTCGATTTGTATGGCCGTCTTTCACACACCTAGGCAATCCTCCGGGTGTGATTCCAGCAGGTCGGCCCTGGTGAAGCCGTGCAGGCACCGTTCGCAGAAGTGTTTTTTCTCTCTGTATTTCGACTGGTCATACAGCAGCCTGCTGAAGTGTTTTATCCACTTGTAGTGGTATGTATCACCTCGCTGGATCATAAATATATTGATCGTCTTGCGGCCCTCCATTGGGCTGATACTGTTCACGATCGTTTTGTTGCCTTCATGCCCGAAGACGTTAATGGCTATGTTGTTCTGTTTTTCGATTTTGGTAATATGGGGGTGGGTTCATCTATACCGTCCCAGTTGAGCCTGTCGTTTTTGGGATAGCTGGAGAGTCTGTCTGAATGTATGTTGGCTGGATACAAGGCGGATCTGATCGCTACCCTCATACAATCGTCTACTTTGTTTTTGACATTGATCATAGCATGTTTTTCTCTTGTAGTAGGGGGGTAAGTCGAGGTACGATCCACCTCTGAATGGTACGTAGTTAGCTTTGTCTAGGTAGACCTTATTGATTTTATCCACTGCCCACCCGGAATCCCTGTGCGTGTAACGTTCCAGGTATTCTCTTATATGCTGAAGCGAGGTGTTGATGGACTCGTCTATCGTCTCAGATTGAGTCGCGACTTCTTGTTTACCCCTGAAGTAAGGCTTAACATGCTCAATGGACCCATCCACCTGCTGTTTATTGAGCGACATTTTCACCATGATCTGAAATTTGAGGATCCCCAGGTCGGTCAGTTCCTCGTTGACTTTGGTCTACATTCATCCGCCAGCCCCTAAGATAATTACCTATAGTGTGTTTAGTCTGCACGAACCATAGATCCTGGACAGTAGACATTGTGTTCACATCTGAGTATACCAATCTCTAATTGGACCAATGGCTAGGGAAGGGAGGAAACTCTTCCAACCTTATCTTAATCAAATAAAGGAGGCGCCCATAAAATCCTTAATATATATTTAGATAGACCGCATCCATTATACCCTCAACCCACCCGGAACATGCGCAGAGTAGTAGGGTTTCTTGTATTTTTTGCAGCGAGGTATCGACAATCATATTTATCTCCCCTTGTTGATACACATCTACTAGTCCACCATCAAAGTAATTCCAAGTGTACCCAGTCCACGGTACATCAAACCTTACTTTCACCATGATTGAAAATGCGAAGCACTCCAGCTTATAGAGTTCGCAAACAATCAGAGGTTTGAGGACACCGATACTGTTTACCGGTCAGTATGTAGTATTGCTGCATAGGGTCATCTACGTCATTGAACATTTGAACGGCATGGTTCTCATGCTCGAGTTGGTCGTTAATGAAATCAATTCTCTGCATACGTTTCTTCGCGTACTCAGCTTGCGCGGCTTGTAGTTTCTCCATGGCTATATTGTGACGTTTCCGTTCTGCTTCTACCTCGGCAGCGTTCGACTCCCGTAGTTCCGAGAACAGGTAATTGCTCCCGGAAAATGCTAGGGCATTCACCAAACCCCTGCCAACCATCATAGCTATCGTAGCCATCCTATATATTACTATATTTACTTCAAAATATTTTCTGGTATGATCCCTTATTTTACGAGAACGTCCTTGGTGGCCATCGCCATACCCAGGTTCATAATAAGCATACCCATATCCTGCAGGTCGAAGTCGAGCTTGATAGTCGGCTGCTTAAGTACCATTTTTGTTAAAGAAGCATATGCTACGGCTAGACTGGCAACCACGGTGGCATGGTATGCATCGTTAGGGAACGTTTTTGACATTATGTATATGATATGAAAATATATTTTTAATTATAACATAATATGAGGGTCTACTTGTTTCTGTGTGGGTTCGGTTGGCTTTGGGGATTTATTATATAACATGAATAATGAGAGAGCAGCAGCAGTTGTACCTACAGCTACCCATAGAGTGTAGTTACTCTTATGGTGCTTAGTCAAACCACCTTTTCTACCAGCGGCGACTTTCATAGGGTTCTTCTTCTTGGTGACTTGTATTGGTGTCGTGGTTTCCTCCTCTGGGGTCAGAGTCACTTCCCGATCCATCTTGTATACTATCACTATTATTTTTTACCTCATTAAATCGGCATTGCTTCGCCATGATAATCACCGCCGTCACCGGGGCTAAAAACATGCCGTATTTGTGGTACAGCACACAGCTTACAGAGCTCAAGGCGTGTTCAATAAAAGGGTCTTTCTTGAGGTCCTTCCACAGGTAAAGTTGACGCTCCGGAGGAATGGGAAACAGGTACGACTCTATACCAGTGTAAATCTGGGTGATAGCCAACCCTATTGTCTACGTCATGTCGGCCCCGAGTCTGGCTGCGTATCTCACATACAGCTTATCGATTCTCCGGCTGACATTTTATGAATTTTACCTGGAGTGTGGTCGCCCCCATGTATTGTTTGGCTTTAGCGCCAACAGCGAGTGCTAGCAGTCTGTCTCGCTTGTCGTCGTTTTGTTCATCCAGAACCAACATCTGCTTCAGCAGTTTGTCACACTCCATCTTATAATGTATCAATCGATTTTTAATTCTAACACTATGATACCCGATACACACGAAACATAGTGAGATTAAGGTTAGGTTACACACGGTGAGGATCTCAAAAGTCAACATTGTATATATCCCGTAAGACTGGTTCCCTTGAAACATTATACAGTGACTGGTTTTAAAACAGGTTCCAGACATGCTATGCGCTACTGTAGCAAGTATAGACGGGGCCAAGTTAAGAATGAAAAACTGGTTCCAAACTTCCTTTACGCTATTATAGACGGAGCCCAGTTTTGGAGGACAGAATAGACCCATTAAACTGAGATTATGTTCACTAAGTCCCCGGTAGCTCAATCAATTGAGTGGTGCGGCTCATTATGTATAGTTTGCGCGAGCTATACATATGGGTTCGTATCCCGCCGTTGCCTCAGTGGATTCCTTGCAACTTCTGGTGATGTGAGGTGTTTCGGTAAGGAATCAGGATCATATCAGTTGGGTCTCTGAAAAGGGCCTAGCTGAGCGGGGCACTCTCAAGGCAAGAGATAGGCAGCCGACGCAATTCCCCTTCGGAGAAGCACAACTATCATCTTTTGATTACACCCTTGGAGAATTGTGGCTGCTGGGGACGTTTTGCTACTTTTTTTAACCTTTCTATCCTTTTCGACATTGTATATATATTTCACTAAGATTATAATGCCACAGAACCAGAGAAAGTTTGAGGCTATTTACTACAGCTCGCGTGGGTACCGGAAAGGAGCTAGCACCATACACAAGCTTGGCAAAATGGCAAGGGTACCCCCAGACGAAGTCAAAGCGTGGCTTGAAAGACAAGCCCTGTGGCAGATCTACCTACCAGCACCACGCTACGTGCCTAGAAGAAAGTTCGGCATTGACGTACCCAATAGCGTCCACCAGGCCGACCTCCTGTTCCTACCCCACGACAGGAGGTACAAGTACGCCCTAATCGTCGCTGATGTGGCCAACCACTATAAGGAAGCCGAGCCCTTAGCCGCAAAAGACTCGGCCCAAGTAGCCTGCGGATTCGAATGCATATACAAGCGCAGTCCGCTGACGTGGCCATGACACAACTGCTGGCCAAGCACGATACCAAGGTCAGGCATGGCGCAGCCGGGGCTCATTGCAGCCAAGCCATAGGTGAGAGATTCAACTGGACTTTGGCCGAGCGCTTATTCGGTACCAGTATGCAAGAGAGATGACCAGCACGGTGGTTAGCCGATCAACTGAATGGGTTGCGCGGCTACCTCAAGTGGCGTTGGCTATCAACCACGAAACCACTCGCCTCACCAACAAGAAACCGGTCGACGCCATCAAACTGAAATCAGTGGTCACTGAGTTGGCTGCACCAATACGGGAAGGTAAAGAAAAACAGATACCCGACAGGGTCCGAGTGAGGTACCTCTACCAGCCGGGGGAACACGAAGGAGACACTCGTAAACGAGCTACCTGGTCGGTCGGTCAAGACTTACAGCATAGATAAAGTGGACATCAAGGGCGACGAGACGATTTTGTATTATTTAAAGAATGGGCCGTCGAGAGCATTCGTCAGGGAGGAGTTGATGATCGTACTCCATGGCACCATATTACCACCCCAAAAATAAAGCATTTGCTAAGCATTTGCTAAGCATTGCTAAGCACTTGGTAAGCCACGGGTTGGTCAGTCTTCAGCACGAGCTTGGCGTGCTTAGTTTCAGCTAGCTGACTCTTCACCCATTCCCGTTCTAGTTTGCTCCTCACGTCATTCCTCCTCAAACACTCCTCGAACGAATCCCTGTCCTTGCAGTGGAATAAGGCCACCCATCGCGTCTGTTCCCTGAGGTTTCGAACCTGCCGGGCTAGCTCCGTGCTAGTGACCATGTCGAACTCCAGAGAGATGTTGTCGATGGTGTGACTGGCCTCATCACCGTTCGGCGTACACAAGACTTTGCTGTAGTCGTTGAACGTGAGCTCGTATTCCAACCTATCACCCAGCATGGCCTGGTAAAACGGAGTGTGCCCCGTGAGCAACTCGAAGTCGAGCGGCACGCAGAACCTGTTCCCGTACACTTCAGCGATGGCCTTTTCACCTGCAGGGAGCTAGTCTAGCTGGTCTTGCATGAAGCCGTACCCTATGCGCAACCGAGTCGACTTAATGATGCCTTGGTACACGTCGTTAACACGTTTGCCCTTGCTTTTCCAGAGTCCCCTGTAGCAGTGAAACACATTGCTGTCAGTGATGCTCAGCACCTCGTTGCCGCTGATTTTGATGGTGGTCTTCTTGACGATAGCACGGCCGATGTTCCGCACCAGCTCGCGTTTGTTGTTGTCGGAGGTCAACGTGAGTTTGAACGCCAGTCGGACCGTGCCCTCTATGATGACGTCATTCTCACCCAGGTTGGGGAAACGGACAAGAACAACGACTGCAGAACCGAGTCATTTTCATCGCGGCAGTACAAGAGGTTAACTCTGGGCACCATCCCGGAGTTGGTAATATCAATTTTAGATATAAAGCATAATCCTGTGAATATTGGATACCTCAGCGTGAGGGTGCACATAAAATGACTAGCGGACAAGGACCTGGGACGGCTATGAGGTTGAAAAAATGCATCAATGTAGGGATCTCCAACCTCGGGGACACACGCGGATTCGACGACCCCCGAATAGAGGGTAGACTGTATGCCTTGCAGCTTAAAAACAACACATACAAACGCATTGAAGTCCCCTCCGTCAGTGGTGGTAGAAACCTAGGTGATATAGTCGATACCTCAGGAGCGGTCCTCAACACTCGGTTCGACCTAGTACGCATCAGTGAGGATACATGGTCGGTATACCAATGATTCGGCAGCAAACTGTTCGACCTAGAAGATGTTGAGAGCACGACCGTCGCCCGAAACAAGCAGTATGCCCTCGTCTTTACTGATGACGACAAGTGGATGTTGTTACCCTCTCAAGTCGACTGGTTTCTCAACATCACGCTCGGCTCCCCCTACGTGTTCACGGAGAACAAAGACAACTACCTAAAAACAAAGTTGTGAACAACGGAACCATGCTCGTGGCTTACGTCCTGACGCAGAGGTGTAGTGTAATCATCAGCCCAGTCTCGAGTGCTACAGCCCACATGCAATCTAGTAAATCCGGGGTGCAAAACGTGGGGTTGCAGGTGGTGTCTGAATTCGAAGGCATGGTCAACATCCTGGAGAGTTTACCGGCGAATTCCATGCTAATCATCCAAGTCTACCTAGGTGAACCATCGCAACGCGAAGTTTAAGTCGCGAAAGGAATCAAAATCTGGTGGACCAAACAACACCAGTATCACGTTTGCACTGTTTACGTGCGGGTGGGTGTCAACTCCCACGCCAGTCTGCAAGGGGTCACCGTGACCGTGGAAGACACGATATCACTCACCAAGATATTCCTACCCGACAACATACACCTCATGGGGTTGAAGTGCACCCCTGAGAAGTTATCAGAAAAACAGTTGGAAACTATTTTGTAACGGTGGTATATAGCAATGACCAGTCATCGTCCAAATGTCATGCTTGACAATCAAGGAGACATGGAGGGGTTCGATCTGCATGGTGAGGAAGACACCTTGTACGTCCTACACTCGAAAGAAAACATGTACAAACTGGTGTCGCTGGCAGACTTTAAGGAGCCTGAATGGTTGATCAACATAACCCTCACCTCACCTTACGTCTCTTTTACCAAAGATGGTCATATCACTGAAGTTAAGAACAACGGTCTCTTTCTCACATCTTACCTTCCGGATTCTGATGATATATCTATTTCATGGGGTGGAATCATCACCCAACTAACTCCAAACAAGGATACAAGTTTAAGGATCATCTTACCCGATCATCTATCGAGACTTGTAGATATAGACCCAAAGTGAGAATCCATGATCATCATCAAAGTCTTTCTCCAGTCCGCTCATAACGTTAGTAAAGGAATGCAAATCTTACCTGGGTTGACAGTGCACTGGCAAAACAAAGACGTGTACGCAATACACCGTATCGTCGTACAGCTGGGATGGGAACCCTTGGTAAGTAACTATGGAAACCGTAGATGGGTTTCATTTGAGACAGTTATACTACATAAAATGTCAACTAGAACAAGAACGCAACACGCGTAGAGACCTGCATAAAAAATATCACAGACCATCAATTACGTGAATGTGGTTGACACTGTCCTGGTAGCAACCGGTATGGGGTAAGGTGTGGCTGGTGCCGGATTGTTGGTTACCATCGTAGCAGCACCCATAGTTCTGGGTATTGAAATCACGGCCGGAGCGACGGGAATAATCCGATTAGCACTCAAGTACGTGTCTCGCAGGCTGAATTTATGAAACATGACGAAATCAGAGTCCTAGCCGAAGCCAAACTTAACACAATAGACGACCGTATCTCCACGGTACTCACTGACAGTAAGATCTCAGAGGAAGAGTTCCGCCTGATTTTAACCGAACTCACCAAGTACCGTAAAATGAAGCAAGAGATTCGAACTAGGTCCCGTAAAAGTACTACCATCAGTTAAGACGAGAAAAAAAAGTGGATAGAACAGGCCCTGGGGTCATGAAAGTGACTTAAGTCTAAAAATTGCTTAAATCTGTCATTTTGATCTTAAGTCCCCAAAAATGTCTTAAATCGGGGATCACCTACATTTTTTAGTCTCAAAAGTTAAGACTGAGATCATTTTGTGTCTTAAATCCTGAGACTGCTACCTACCAGTCTTAGGCCCTTTTTTATGCCAAGTCTTTTTTTCAGGTGCACATTTTCATAAGGTTTGAAAAGTGAATGTTCTGTGTGATTTGCGCTCGCATGGGCCTGGATCTCAATACGACTATAAAATAACACAGAAATGTAGAATATTAAATTTCCTATCCATTGGTAAAAATATAAGTTCAAATACCTCGGCGGTTTGAGAAATAGACACTGCCAAATTTTGTCCCAAATTTCATTATGCGTTAAAAAACAGTAAATTTCTCAGCTTTTGATCGTGCACCGGTAAAAGCACTGTGCTACAATTATTTTAATTTGGCATCTTTAGGGAAAGTGTGAGCGAAGAAAATACAGCAAGATATCTGAACCACATAAGTGTTATCAAATGGGTTTATTTGCTTATGCATAACGTTATACGCTCAACCTTAAAAATGACTCGCAATAAATGGCAAAAATCGGTTTTCTTGTGTGACGTCAAAAGATGACAGAGAGGTCATGCACGTAATAAAGATAAGGGGGCATAACTCTGCTATGCTTAATACTAGGTCAGTGTAGCTCAGATCACTTTGGGAGAATTTGTCGTGGATACGGAAGCTATATTTTCGTTATGTTTTGTTCACCGTGAACCAAACTATTTCAATACAAAGTTCCCCAATGTGAACGGATACGTTTTGGTAGTTTCACAAGTTATAATAAAAAATGACAATGTACTACATAAGAAAGAACGCAATAGCGATTTGGATGGCCCTATCCGATATATAAGTTAGTTCTTAGATTCCTATATTCCCCTGTTTGTGTAGATGTATTAATTTTGCATCATTGTTAATCGAGTACTAGCCATATCTTCAAATGTAATGAAATTACTGAAAAGATTACAACATTGTTGTTGACGTCATTGGTTGTTTTATGTATTTTGCGGAAAAAGACCACATTGTTATGCTGATTAGTATATATCTCACCTAATTTCCATGAATTGTATAAAAAGGTTTCGGTTTCTATGTCAGAATTTAAATACTCTTTCCACAGAACTTAAAATGACTGATTTTACCATTAAAATAATGTCCTGAATAGATCCATAATTAGAC
>VKKT01005562.1:12944-33159 GCA_008038995.1 Haliotis laevigata | reverse complement strand
TAGAAATCCAATTAAACATATTCCTAAAATTCTCAATAATTTCTGGTCATACTATATATATAAACATGTGAAAAACCCAAAGGTGAAACTGGTTGGTGAAACCGATTGAGAAAATTATACAACTCATCTTTGAACTTTTGTATTTTATCTATCCATCTATCTGTCCCTTCATCCGTATTTCTGCCTGTCTGTCGATAACTGGAACTACCAGAAAGTTTTTTACAGTGAATAATGCTACAAGGTTGTGCCATTTTGAATCTGTGTTTGGAAGCAACCTTCAAATACTTGTTTTTACACGGATCTGTCTAACAAAGACGCTGGTCACGAAGCACATACACTGTCAGACAAAGAGCACTAATTCTTCTACAAAAATGTGAAACGCAGTCCAGCCAAAGAGGTTTGTTTCAAAAGAAGCAGCACATGGTGACATTTACAACAGGAAAGAATGCTAGACTCTCGGAAAGAAATTGCTAAACCTTGGCTGTGTAATAAGGCTCTGTCCGGAACAGTGCAGGCAAGCGTGACACAGCGGCATCCGGCTCAGTGACAATATAGGACAGAATGTGTGGCAGGGTCGTGCACTCGGCGGACGAACGCCAGTCACAGCCACATTTAGACGGTTGAGCTGAAACAGGTTATAGATTTATACAAGCATGAATGTCAGATGAACGAGATATTTTCAAAAGCACTGGTACATCAGTCCCGCTCTGTTGATCACTGTCTGTCAATAACTACAACAGGTGACTAACGAGCACCGCTTGCACTTTGAATCTCCATCTTCTGTGGTGAGGACAAGACTGAAAAAGAAAGAAACGTTATACTAACAATTACAACCACACCTGGTCTTTGTACTGCAAAGACTGTTGATCATGGCATAAATATATTATGAAAGTGCCACTGATATCATCTTTTCAAATTCATTAAAGATTTCACTTTTTATACAATGGTACTTGCATATTAAGCAAAATATATGTTTTGAAAGATACTTTGTAGATATTGATATTGTTAAATATAGAACTGCATTAAGTAAATTCAGCTTAAGTTCTCATAATTTAATGGTTGAAAGGTATATGGTTAACTCCCAAATTACAGTTTAATGAAAGAATATGTCCATTTTGCTGTAAGGATATTAAAGATGAATACCATGTTGTCATGGTTTGTTCTAAATATGAACTTTATAGAAAAAGATATATATCAAGGTCAGTTTACAAATATCCAAGTATGGCTAAATTTGTTGAGCTGTTGCAACACGAACGTGCTGGAGTTTTACTTAGTTTGTCTAAGTTTGTGTATCATATACTTAAGGAGGAAGAAACAGTTGAATTTGTTTGAATCTTTATGCATCTTACAGGTCTGCCACCATGGGGAGAGGGGCGGGGGGAGAATGTTATGCACATGTGCACATGTTAAATCATTTTTGAATGTAGAAGTGATTGACCTTTGGTTCAAATAAACATTCATACATATGACAGGAGGTACTGGCATTTTATGTTTCTATTCCGCAAGAAAACGCATTACCATAAATTTACATTTCATTGGGCGTGGTGCGGAGGAAATATGTCTGCCAAGGAAGACTAAATCAAGGAATTTGGATTCAGTATGTTTGACATTCGTTTGGGAGGATTTGATATTCAAAATAGAAACATTGAGTATCTGCCGTCTGTGTACGTGTAGTTCACGTCAAGCTGTTTATCCGGAATTTCATGTCAATTTTGACACTCAAAACAAGCAGATGCCTTATTTTTGTGCTGCTGATAAATTCATGAACAAAAACCTTGAAGCCACACACGGAGATTTGATCTCAAAATGTCTCCATACTAAAGTTTCCCTGTTTTTTCTCAACGGTCAGGAATTAATTCAGAATCAACAGCAAACCTTCATGAATTTCTGGATAAAATGTGTGCAGGGACAAAGTTTTTTCTCTACCACATATGTTCCCTTAAAACATGCGAAACGTTTAGAAAGGATATTGAAAACAAACCTTGAGGAACAACGATAGGGACACTGTTTGTGTGACGCACATTGTTCTTTTCAGTATGGACCTTGCTCCTTAAGGAGATGTCACAACAACTCATTTGGCTGCATATCAATGTATAACACACACAACAAGCAACCTGCCATTTACCGTTCTTTGTCTAGAAGAAAGACTGTCTCCTTCGAATCCTGTGTTTAACAATTTAACAAGTGTTTGATGTTTTGTACATCTCAGGTTGCATATCAGTGGATCAAAGAATGAACTTGAAATGTAACTGATCCGTGCCTAAACTGTTCAATAACTGGTTTTGCCTGTTCGAGATTTTGCCTGTTTGCGAGTATAAGCTGGATTTGACTGTGTGCAACGATGCGCCAGTTTATGTATGACGTCACTTGTAGTTTCACCTCTGGATTAAACCTTGAAGTAATGAAGTCTGTCCGTTATCAATGTGGAATCGTTTAATTGAATCGTGTCATGGAATCGAACCAGTGAATGGACCTGAATGCATAACAGTGGCGACGAGGATGAGATTGCATACATGTGATGAAAAAATACATGTGATGACAAAATACAAGCTATCAGAAACTCCCCACGTCCTAAGAATGTTGCCGAACTACGCTCTTTCTTGGGACCGATTCAATACTATGCAAAATTCCTTCCAAATCTCTCAACAGTTGTGCATCCATTGAACGCCTTACTGAGTAAAGGGATGAAATGGGTTTTGACTGAATAGTGGGAGTCCACTTTCGAGAAATGCAAGCAGCTGCTCATTGGCGCCGACGTGCTTACACACTACAACACACACCTACCACTGAAACTTGTATGTGACGCATCGTCCTACGGTTTGGGAGCGGTCTTTTCACATGTTATGCCGGACTGCACTGAGAGACCCACTGGTTTTGCATTAAGAACACTCAACAAGACGGAACGCAAATATTCACAGATTGACAAAAATGCTTTAGGAATCATATTCAGAGTGAAGCGATTTCATCAGTACCTATATGGCCAACAGTTTACTCTTGTCATGGTCCACAAGCCGGTCACAGCTCTATTCGGAGCTGACAGACCAGTCCCCACACTTGCAGCTGCGAGGTTACAGCAATGGTCACTGATCCTTAGTGCTTACACCTACATTAAAATGTAGATGGACTTTCAAGACTTCCATGGAAGAATGTTACAAAACATGACCAGGAGACAGTAGATATCACTGATATATTCCATGCAAGTCATTTTATAACTTTACCAGTAACTTGTGCCAATATTCGAGAAGCAATAAGAAAAGACCCAACACTATCAGTAGTGTACGATGCCATCATGAATGGTTGGGACAGTGAACATGTGACGAATGAGAGTTTACTGCCTTTTGCTAAAAGGCGACAGGAACTCACTATTCGCCAAGGTTGCATCCTGTGGGGAATAAGAGTGGTCATTCCATCTAGGCTGTGCGATACAATTCTGCATGAACTTCATTCTGGACACGTGGGCATCGTCAAGATGAAGTCAATGGTTAGAAGTTATGTCTGGTGGCTGGGAATTGACCGCGCCGTTGTAAATATGGTACGGACATGCAACTCTTGTCAACAAGTACAGAACATGCCTAAGGCAGCATTTGGCCGTCGGCTCCTCGGAGAAGAATTCATCTGGATTTTGCTGGACCTTACTTAAATCAAATGTTCCTGATAGTCGTTGACGCATATTCAAAGTGCCTAGAAGTCGTGAAAAGGAACTTGGCAACTGGGGAATATACTGTTAAAGCCCTGCGGAAGTTATTTCATGCTATGGACCACCTTCAACAACTGTTACAGATAATGAACCACAGTTTACAGGTGCAGTTTTCGAGCAATTTCTTAAAGAAAATGGGGTGAAACACATATTTTCAGGTCCATACCATCCGTCTACAAACGGACACGCAGAGAGAGTTGTTCAAGCTTTCAAGAGAGCTATGAATGCAGCAAATGCGGATTCACACACAGTTGAGAAGAAGTGTGAACAATTTCTTTGGATTTACAGATCTTCTCCACACTGCACTACAGGGGAAACACCAGCAAAGTTGTTTCTTGGTAGGGAACTCAGGACCCGGCTTGACTTGCTGAAACCAGATCTGCAATAGAAAGAAACAGATTTATATGGGAATAAAGTAAGTGATACAACAAGAACATTAAACATCGGTCAGAAGGTATGGACCAGGAACTATTCTAAGAATGGAGAAAGANGATATATATCAAGGTCAGTTTACAAATATCCAAGTATGGCTAAATTTGTTGAGCTGTTGCAACACGAACGTGCTGGAGTTTTACTTAGTTTGTCTAAGTTTGTGTATCATATACTTAAGGAGGAAGAAACAGTTGAATTTGTTTGAATCTTTATGCATCTTACAGGTCTGCCACCATGGGGAGAGGGGCGGGGGGAGAATGTTATGCACATGTGCACATGTTAAATCATTTTTGAATGTAGAAGTGATTGACCTTTGGTTCAAATAAACATTCATACATATGACAGGAGGTACTGGCATTTTATGTTTCTATTCCGCAAGAAAACGCATTACCATAAATTTACATTTCATTGGGCGTGGTGCGGAGGAAATATGTCTGCCAAGGAAGACTAAATCAAGGAATTTGGATTCAGTATGTTTGACATTCGTTTGGGAGGATTTGATATTCAAAATAGAAACATTGAGTATCTGCCGTCTGTGTACGTGTAGTTCACGTCAAGCTGTTTATCCGGAATTTCATGTCAATTTTGACACTCAAAACAAGCAGATGCCTTATTTTTGTGCTGCTGATAAATTCATGAACAAAAACCTTGAAGCCACACACGGAGATTTGATCTCAAAATGTCTCCATACTAAAGTTTCCCTGTTTTTTCTCAACGGTCAGGAATTAATTCAGAATCAACAGCAAACCTTCATGAATTTCTGGATAAAATGTGTGCAGGGACAAAGTTTTTTCTCTACCACATATGTTCCCTTAAAACATGCGAAACGTTTAGAAAGGATATTGAAAACAAACCTTGAGGAACAACGATAGGGACACTGTTTGTGTGACGCACATTGTTCTTTTCAGTATGGACCTTGCTCCTTAAGGAGATGTCACAACAACTCATTTGGCTGCATATCAATGTATAACACACACAACAAGCAACCTGCCATTTACCGTTCTTTGTCTAGAAGAAAGACTGTCTCCTTCGAATCCTGTGTTTAACAATTTAACAAGTGTTTGATGTTTTGTACATCTCAGGTTGCATATCAGTGGATCAAAGAATGAACTTGAAATGTAACTGATCCGTGCCTAAACTGTTCAATAACTGGTTTTGCCTGTTCGAGATTTTGCCTGTTTGCGAGTATAAGCTGGATTTGACTGTGTGCAACGATGCGCCAGTTTATGTATGACGTCACTTGTAGTTTCACCTCTGGATTAAACCTTGAAGTAATGAAGTCTGTCCGTTATCAATGTGGAATCGTTTAATTGAATCGTGTCATGGAATCGAACCAGTGAATGGACCTGAATGCATAACAGTGGCGACGAGGATGAGATTGCATACATGTGATGAAAAAATACATGTGATGACAAAATACAAGCTATCAGAAACTCCCCACGTCCTAAGAATGTTGCCG
The DNA here is from genome assembly GCA_008038995.1 of Haliotis laevigata. Lineage (NCBI taxonomy): Eukaryota > Metazoa > Mollusca > Gastropoda > Lepetellida > Haliotidae > Haliotis > Haliotis laevigata. Next base: position 27,571 of record VKKT01005562.1, on the reverse strand, counting down.
AACTACGCTCTTTCTTGGGACCGATTCAATACTATGCAAAATTCCTTCCAAATCTCTCAACAGTTGTGCATCCATTGAACGCCTTACTGAGTAAAGGGATGAAATGGGTTTTGACTGAATAGTGGGAGTCCACTTTCGAGAAATGCAAGCAGCTGCTCATTGGCGCCGACGTGCTTACACACTACAACACACACCTACCACTGAAACTTGTATGTGACGCATCGTCCTACGGTTTGGGAGCGGTCTTTTCACATGTTATGCCGGACTGCACTGAGAGACCCACTGGTTTTGCATTAAGAACACTCAACAAGACGGAACGCAAATATTCACAGATTGACAAAAATGCTTTAGGAATCATATTCAGAGTGAAGCGATTTCATCAGTACCTATATGGCCAACAGTTTACTCTTGTCATGGTCCACAAGCCGGTCACAGCTCTATTCGGAGCTGACAGACCAGTCCCCACACTTGCAGCTGCGAGGTTACAGCAATGGTCACTGATCCTTAGTGCTTACACCTACATTAAAATGTAGATGGACTTTCAAGACTTCCATGGAAGAATGTTACAAAACATGACCAGGAGACAGTAGATATCACTGATATATTCCATGCAAGTCATTTTATAACTTTACCAGTAACTTGTGCCAATATTCGAGAAGCAATAAGAAAAGACCCAACACTATCAGTAGTGTACGATGCCATCATGAATGGTTGGGACAGTGAACATGTGACGAATGAGAGTTTACTGCCTTTTGCTAAAAGGCGACAGGAACTCACTATTCGCCAAGGTTGCATCCTGTGGGGAATAAGAGTGGTCATTCCATCTAGGCTGTGCGATACAATTCTGCATGAACTTCATTCTGGACACGTGGGCATCGTCAAGATGAAGTCAATGGTTAGAAGTTATGTCTGGTGGCTGGGAATTGACCGCGCCGTTGTAAATATGGTACGGACATGCAACTCTTGTCAACAAGTACAGAACATGCCTAAGGCAGCATTTGGCCGTCGGCTCCTCGGAGAAGAATTCATCTGGATTTTGCTGGACCTTACTTAAATCAAATGTTCCTGATAGTCGTTGACGCATATTCAAAGTGCCTAGAAGTCGTGAAAAGGAACTTGGCAACTGGGGAATATACTGTTAAAGCCCTGCGGAAGTTATTTCATGCTATGGACCACCTTCAACAACTGTTACAGATAATGAACCACAGTTTACAGGTGCAGTTTTCGAGCAATTTCTTAAAGAAAATGGGGTGAAACACATATTTTCAGGTCCATACCATCCGTCTACAAACGGACACGCAGAGAGAGTTGTTCAAGCTTTCAAGAGAGCTATGAATGCAGCAAATGCGGATTCACACACAGTTGAGAAGAAGTGTGAACAATTTCTTTGGATTTACAGATCTTCTCCACACTGCACTACAGGGGAAACACCAGCAAAGTTGTTTCTTGGTAGGGAACTCAGGACCCGGCTTGACTTGCTGAAACCAGATCTGCAATAGAAAGAAACAGATTTATATGGGAATAAAGTAAGTGATACAACAAGAACATTAAACATCGGTCAGAAGGTATGGACCAGGAACTATTCTAAGAATGGAGAAAGATGGGTGTTCGGCACAGTGCGTTCGAAACAAGTCATCAAATCATCAGACGACATATTGACCAGATCAGAGAAAGGGCTGATGCAGTTAAGCCAATTTGTGAATCGAACACTCAACCGAACGCTGATGTCACCATGACCGATAAGGTGCAGTCCCCCTGTGCCTGACGGCGTGATGTCTAGTGTTCCAAACACATTGCGCTGCTCTACGAGTATTTCAAACCCACCTGAGAGACTGAATCTGTAAATTGCTAGGGCAAGGCATTTAACAGTTTAATATTTCCCTGTGCAGCCAGACCAAGCAATTTTTGCTGTAATGATGTTTAATAGTATAATAGTTTAACAGTTTATCAGTTTAATATTTCTTTGTGCAGTGAGACAAAAAAATATTTTTGCTGTAATGACGTTATATATTGCAAGTTTGAATTCATAGCTATTGCTATTTCATAAGAGAGCGAAGTGTTATATCCTGTTCAATAACTGGTTTTGCCAGTTCGAGATTTTGCCTGTTTGCGACTATAAACTGGATTTGCCTGTGTGCAACGATGCACCAGTTTATGTATGACGCCATGTATATGACGTCACTTGTAGTTTCACTTCTGGATTAAACCTTGAAGTAAAGAAGTCTGTTTGTTATCAATGTGGAATCTTTTAATGAAATCTTGTCACGGAATCGAACCTGTGAATGAACCTAAAAACATAACATAAACAATTGGCTTACATGGCGTTATACAGCATATACAAAACACCAGGATGTATGTGTCAGGCATGAAGAGTTGTATCAGAGACACAGTTTTGTATAAGGAACAAAATGCTGTATAAGTCACTCAGCTTTGTATCAGGTAACAAGTGTTGTATCAGAAACTGTTATTAATCAGGTACAAGGTGTTTCACCAAACACGATATTTATAATTATGATTAAGAAGTTCTGCATGAGTATACCACATGATCTAAGAACATAAACACTCGTTGATTATGGATTTAATTCTCAAAAAGCCACCAGAACCTATATAATACCCCAGGGTAATTCTTGGTCTTAAGCCACTTGAGAGTGCGGGTTAGAATTGATCTTTAGTTACCCAAGCTTGTCGTACGAGGAGACTAACGGGATCGGGTAGTCATGCTCGCCTGCCTGGTTGACACATGTCATCGGTTCCCAATTGCGCAGATCAATGCTCATGCTGTTGATCACTGGATTGTCCAGACTCGATTTTTACGGAACGCCGCTATATAGCTGGAATATTGCTGAGTGCGGCGTAAAACTAAACTCACTCACTCACTTTAGGTCTTAAGCACCAAGTGGGCAAATAGTTCATAATTCGCCTGTGGGACCAGGTTCTCAGTTTCCCGATGAGCATCACGATACTTCTCCAGTTTCACGAAGAGTTTTTCAGATAACTGTCAGAATAGGCCCAGTTTCTCTGTGAGGATAAGTCCCATGTTCTCCAGTAGAGACGAGGCTTTAGTTCCCTGGTAAGAAAAGGACTCTGTTCTTCAGTGAGAAGGGGCTCCTCTTTCCGAGAAGAGGCATCTTTTCAGCGTTGAGAAGGGGCTGCAGTTCCCCGATGAGAAGAGACCCCAGCTCCACGGTGAGAAGGGGCCCCAGTTCTCTGGTGAGAATTGGTCCCTTTTCTATGTGACTACAGGAACGTAGTTTCTCGCTGAGAATTGTGCGATATTTTGCAGGCAGTCTGGGGTTGATAGACGACGGTTATGATATAGTTTAGAGACAGCCAAGATCCAGAGTTTGAGACAAATGTTACGATACAGATTGTAGACAGATGAGACCCAGTGCTTTGTTGGACAAACGTTTTGTCAACCAAGGACTATCCTCGCTGTCGCACATTTGTTTGGCAGATTCGGTTTATAAACATGGACTAACGATGATACTGATTACAGTTTGTGAGAATGTATCAAAAGTTAATACAATATGATTTATAGTGAATGCAGATATGGGATTTTATGTTTTAGTGTCTGCGTTACCTAGACATATGCTACACATAGGCCAATCAGTATATTAGACCGTAAAATGCCATAAACTACCAATTCTACCGACGAAAATAGGTTAGATTTTGAAACGGTGGATGAACAGAAAAAGTACTAGTATACTTTTTCTTCCAAAGTGCTGATGAGGTTTATAACCCTGAGGATATTTCTGAACCTCTCTAAGTAGAACTTGAACGTCAGTGCGGCCCTTGTTGAGGAGATTCAAATTGGTGCAGCATAATTCCGAGCCAGTCTTTTTATAACATCGACCCACTTGATAAGGAGGTCTAACCATAAACACCAGCCAGTGACGAAGGTACCTTGTTAATTCACCAGCTGAAGTAGTTTTTTGTCCCTCAGAAAACTAACTAAGCATGCGAAGGACACATCTCAACTGGTTCTTAAGGCAAATTCGATAGAAAAACTTCGTCAAAAAGATAGTAATTGCTTCAAAATTCACCTTGTGTGACTATTAACGTTTGAGTAAAATTACAAAACGGCGATACTTCTGGACTGGGAATGGTCTTTAGATTATTGATCACAGCCCCTGCTCAAATGCATTTTACATCTGATGCGAATTTGATACTATTAAACCTAGAATGACAATCATCTTCGCTTTCACGGAAATATACATAAACACGTGAATTCCCCGTAGGTGAAACTGGTATGTGAAACCGGCTGAATAAATTATACAACTCATCTTTAAACGTTTCTGTTTTTATCTATCTATCTGTCTGACTGCCCGTCCATCCTTTCATCCGTCTGTCTATATGATCACTTACCTTTAATGGAGCTATAGCGAATGTTTTGAACAGTGAATAATGCTATAAGGCTATGACATTTTGAATCTGTGTTTGAAAGCTACTTGAAATCCTTATTTTGACAAGGATCTGTTGTAACAAAAAGACGCTGGTGACAAAGCACATACACTGTCAGACAAAGAGCACCAATTCTACTACGAGCGCGTGTGGCCCAACTGTCCAAGATTCTAAAATTTGTAATGGAGAGTTGTAACCCACAGAAGTTCACGAATGATGAATATGTAAGATATGTGTCACCTCGGGCTTTCAACAACAAATCTCACTCACATCAACTTACTTATTTATGTCAAGACGGGTGAAAATATTGGGATTAAAAGTACGTCCGATATCTCAATTTGTTTTGAATTTTTAACCTTTAGGTGAAACAAGTGGGCACCACGACTTCACTACAGAGTTTACTGAGTACACAAACATATAAATGAGCCAACCGTTCAGTCTGTAGAAATAACTTGTGTAATTGGGGAAACATGGCATTGGAATGGATATTGATTGAGATCAACACAAAAGTAAACGAAGCAAGGTGCAAAACACCAAATCTTTGTGAAACGTAGTTCAACCAAAGAGATTTTTTCAAAAGAAGAAGCGCAAAATGACATTTACAACAGGAAAGAACTCCAGTCTTTCGGGAAGAAGATGACTCTACCTTGGCTGTGTAATGAGGCTCTGGTCGGAACAGTGGAGACACGTCCCACAGGACAAGATAGCTAAAAATGTGTGGCATTTATGCACTCGGCGGACCGGTTACAGACACATTGAGACGGTTGAGTTGAAGCAGGTTTATACAAGCATGAATATGAGGTGGAACTAGCTCTATTCATGGTGAATCATACCACAAATTAATGTTTAAATCATGACCACTAACACCACTGTCGCATTGAGAGAGAACACGATTTGGTTTCATGTACTAGGAACTGTTCATAGTACTCCCGTTTACTAATCGGTCATGGACAAAACATAACAGCGAAGGAAACTCAGTATAATAATTGGGAAATTTATTTTTATTTACAGTATCTACAGTACGCCCCATCCAAGACAATAAAATGCGTGATGATGACGCATGTCTGTGAACACAGATCACAGTATCAACACTTCTACATCAAAGTGTTTTTTCTCCGCTCCACGGATCTATGCCTATTAGGTTCTAGCACAGGTGACTATTGAACATCCCCTGCGTTTTTGCTCACCCTCCCCTATAATCCTCACCAAATCCTCAAAACCAGCGTCCTAAGGAGAACTACACCCATACCTGCCCTATATACTGTGGGCAGATCATTACATAAATCAGAATAAGTACTACTCAGAATGTACAGTCACTACCGATTTCACTTTTCAAACAAAACTGATTCAATCTCCTTAAGTTTTGTCTCTTATATTCCTTGTATTTTCTTTTTCTGTTTGACAAAGAACAGAAAGAAAAACAAAAAAAATCAAATTGTTATCAATACTTATAATGTAGGATGTGGTGGTTTTTCTCTGTGCTAGCATTAGAAACGTCATCACCAGCTTCCGGGCATCATCCAGCAAGCCGGGTTATACTGGCAATAGTCATACCTTTCCAATATTTGTTTAGTGCAACAAGATTCCTGAACGCCTTTGATGCCAGACCAACAACAGCCAGTCACTTTGAATCAATGAATTACATTTACGTAAGCGCTTCTGCTGCGTTTTTAACCTGTTGTTTCTTGGAATATTTTGATGTTCCACATGTCCAGTTTGCTCCTATATATCGAGGAAGGAAAAGTGATTCATCTGCGTAATAGGATTATTACATTTTTGAAATATTCAACAAATTGACAAAAATGACGACGAAGAAGAAATAACTGAAAACGTGTTCTTATTTATATATTGTGATTGTTTAAAACCACAAATATATTTCTTTCTATTTATGCTTTAATAAACAAAAGGCAATGTTTCTAAACTTCACATTATGGCCAGGAAACTGGAGTATCTATACGATAATTGTGGTAACATGTTTGACCGACTCTTGTAAGTTGTAATACCTACTTCATGTTCATTTTGAATATTATTCAAGAAATAAAATGATATGTCCAGTTGATGAGGAAAACCAAAGTACTGAAGATCTGTGACATTCACCACGTGGCTGACACCTACAATTACTGGTATCATGCTCGGAAAAAACATAATCATGGAAAACCGGAACTCGGACCAAACATCTCTGGAATATGGGACGCAACTCCTACGGAAGATCTTGAATGTTCACTTAACTTAACTGAGCTCAGCCATCGACACTGTTTAACGTTTCCGCGGACAAAAGTTGCATTATCGACTCACAGAATTAACATATTTTTATTTCGGAAAATTTGTCTCCGTGAGTTTTCCGTCAGGTATCCAACTTTGTCTTTTGCAATTTTCCGATATCAAGTGGAACTCGTCCAGGTGAAATCTTTAAACTCGACACTTTTATCCGCCATGTTAATACTATGCCCGACATGACGTGGTAACTGAACGATTTCGCTACATTCAGTCATCTTTGACATGTTGTTAACTTGTGGCACCACCAGACTGATTGTCTTTTCCTATCACACATGCTTGCCTGATCTTTATGGTGATCTCTTGCACTGGCAGTTATTTGCTTTCCCCTTGGAACTGTCTCATCACAAGAGATCAGACTCTAGAAGGGGAAAGATACACTGCAAATATCCACCAACCGGTAGTTTAATGCAACATAAGGAGGCAGAATCATTAGAAATAAGTATTCACGGAAGGATGAAGAGGGCATGAGTATTTTTAAAGGCAAACAGAGTAATACTAAAATAGTTGCTGAAAACAACAGAGAAACTTCAGTATGGAAACATTTTGAAATCAAATGTCAGTCTGTGGCTTCAAGGTTTTTGTTTATGAATATCAGTAGCACACAAATAAGACATCTGCTGGTTTTAGGGGACGTAACTGACATGAAATCCTTGCGAAACAGTACAATTGACACCTACACAACGGCAGTATTTTTATAATTTTCACATCCTCCCAAGAACATGTCACACACACTGAATCCAAATTCGATTATTGCGTCTTCCTTGGCAGATAGAACATGAAATATTTGCTTCGCGTGCACACCACGCCCAATGAAATGATGACTGCATGGTAATGTGTTTTCTTGCAGAATAAAAACACAAAACGCCAGTATCTCCTGTCGTACTAGTTTGGCAGTTGGGAGAGTCTATAATGTATGCTGGTATCAGGAAGATCTGTTCTTGCTGCACGATCAATATACCAACTACGATAGGGCAGCGTCGACGTCCATGTGAATTGTTGTAAATAAATAGAATTCTTGTTTCGCGGGTCCTTCCCACACTTTGTATATTCTTTTCTAATTTTAGCACGTCTTAGAAACGACCTTTCACACTCACACTTCAGTGTAGGGACGGCAAAGCATTATCTAGTTGCTTCATACCAGTCACTCAGCCAGCAGGACAGCATAGGTATCGAACCTTTTTTTTCTTTTTCTTTTTTTGTTTCTCGGGTTCTCCACACACTTTGCATTCTTTTTATTCTTTAGCAGGTATAAGAAACGAATAGTACACTCATATTTCACTTTTCTTTCGACTTTTTGTACATATCATGCATCTCATAGTGAGCGAAAGATTTGCAGGGATGCTAAGGCATTATCTAGTTGCTTAATACTTCCATAGCTAGCTACGGGGCGTAGCTACAAGGGATATCATTGTTAATTACAATCAAGTTTATCAAAGCGAATTTGAAACGTATTTTCTGAACACCACCATAACTAAGATTAAGTTTCTCATTCTGCCATGAGAAATGTTCATGTTGATATGTCTCTCTAATTCTTGTCTTTACTTTCTGTTATTTTATGTAATAATTATACATAAACCTACATGTAAATCTGTGACAGGGCGAAGTAAGTTGTGATAACTTATGGAATGCTTTTTTCTTGTCTGTAAAGTTTGTAAAGTCATCCTATGCCACAAGAATCAGTTCTGAAACAGTGTCCTGAGAAACAGGAACATGTTTAACCTGCCTTTATGCTTTTGCTGAATCGTCCTTCAATAAACCTTAGTCCGTGTAATATCAGAATGAGATTACATGACATGATGGATACAATTTCATCTCTTTTATAATCAACACATCATATCTATATTCCACAACAGGATCAGTTCAAATTGTGTTTTACGGTACTTGTCATGAAATATATTAAAGTTTAATGGGAATTGGATATTGATAACCATGGCACTATTTACTAACTAGCTTAACATATTGATCAACCTTCTCGCTGTTTGCGCAACAGATGATTTATCGTGACAGACTATACTCGTTTGATTCAGTTCATATTCGCATTTAGGTCAAAGGGGTAGCATCACCTCACATTCTCTTTCACTTCAAAACCAATGTAACCAATATACATAACCGGATAGCTGTGTAATCGCAAGGCTGAAATTCCAGTGGTTGTAACTTTAGAAATTCACACATCCCCAGAAAAACACATCAGTACATTGAGAGTGTAATATCGCAACAGTAATACATTTGATCTTTCAAGGAAATAAATGTATCGTATTAATTGCTTGCTCAGGTGAGCAAATGACGTACCTTTGCATGCGTTTGTGATGATACCACCAGTAGAGAAGGTCGTGTACCTTTCCGCTGACATCGAGTATCATATTTGTTCATATTAGTATGTTATGAACATACATTTAAGATATTCCCTACTTTCGCATTTTATTCGAAAGGTTCTGTCACAACATCTCATTTGGCTTTTTACCAACACATAACACAAGCCACACGCAACCTGCCATTTACCCTTCTGTGTATAAAAGAAAGATTGTCTCCTTCGAATCCTATGTTTAACAATTTAATAAGTGTTTGATGTTTTGTACATCTCGGGTTGCACACCAGTGAATCCAAGAATGAACTTGAAATGTAGCTGATCCGTGCCTAAACAATTGGCTTACATGGCGCTAGCATTTACAAAACACCAGGGTGTACAATGTATGTATCAGTCATAAAGAGTTGTGTCAGAGACAGTTTTGTATCATGACATATCTTTGTATCAGACTCATCTTTTTCGTATCAGGCAAAAGGTGTTGTATCAATCACTTAGCTTTGTATCAGGTAAAATCTATTGTATGCAGTTATTAATCAGGTACAAGGTGTTGCACCAAACACGGTATTATAATTACGATTAAGAAGTCCCGTATGATTATATCCACATGTTTTAATAACACAAATTATGAAGTTAGTTGGTTGGTTTGTTGTTTAACGCCACACTCAGCAATAGTCCAGCTATATGGCGGCTGTCTGTAATAGTCAAGTTCCGACCCCCTAATTGTCGAAGTTAAACTGAAATTATACATATAAATAAACATATCCTCAAAAATTGTCTGAAAGTAACTGACTTCCATCATTGAACTTAAATCATCGACTTAAAGTGTATAATTTGTCCGCGCAATGAAATCCATGAAATTAACAATTCCTCCACTAGTCTCTAGAACAAGGAACAGTTTGTCAATGGGACGTTTTATGTGTTTTGACTTTTACGATTCGAACAAATCTCTTTTTGTCCGGTAATACTTCTTGAATGCGCCCCAGGCTCCAAGCATTTCTTGGTAAGTTGTCCATAACGAGAAATATCTCATTTACAGCAATGTTCATACTTGGTTACATCCATTTCTGTCTTAGTTGCAACATGGTGAGGTACTCCTTTGAAAACCTGCCCCAAAACAAATCCGCTAAATACTGTATTTGCTTCCACTTCCTCTTTGCAGAACAGTCCTCAGCACCAAACAGTTCTGGAGCATACTTATCGCAAGAGTGAGTGATTTGGCGTCAGTGGTGTCAGGTCATACACATCATTTGTCACAGTTGTAATTGGCGTACTGATGACAATGAACTCAGTTTCACAGAACAGGGTGTGAAGGCCATCGTCATCCAAATGAATCACGTGCTTCTGGAGCATGGAATACATGATTGTCCTGATGATGCGGATAATTTTCTCCCATACTCCTCCATGGTGGGAGCCACCAGGTGGAGAAAATTTCCAGGAGATTTTATGAAGTCTTATGTATCTGTTCGAGGTTCCACTTACCAATTTCTTCTCTAAGCTCCTTCTCGCATCCTACAAGGTTAGTCCCCTTGTCAGATCTGACTTTCTTTGGGTGCTTGTGTTCAGTGATGATGCTACCTCAAGATGAATAGCTCTGAGCGTCAAACATGTGAAAACAGCTCCATATCGTTTGACGATCCCACGACCACGTTTCACCAAAAAAGGCCGCAAAAAGTATACACCAACACGCGAGAATGGTGGTTCATTAGTTGATAGCCGATCATCTGGTAAGTCTGACATCTTTTGTTCTTTCTGATGTGCATTGTACTTGAGACACAACACAGCGCGATGTGATGCTCTTGATCAAGGAACCCACTTCCAAGATGCACCAATTCTACCGAAGACGTGTTATCATGGTGGCCCTTCCCATATGGCCCATAAAATTTTGCACAATTACTCTGGATACATGTAAATCTTTCGGTAGAAGCACAATTGTACAGCTTAATATAACTGCCACACATGCTGCGGTCAGTGCGAGTCTGGGGATAGTTACTTTCTTCAACGGTGTTACTCTTGCCTTGGCTATAACGAAGGAACAACGCACCATGTCAGCTTGACTGACAAGTCTCAAGTAAGCTGTAACACCATATCCTCATTGCTGGCATCGGAAAACATATGAAGTTGGCATGTTCTTACTGTTCCGAAGTCTGGGGGCTTATAACACCTCGGGATAGTCACCTCTTCTAACCGGGGTAGATCAGAAACCCATTTTTCCAAACACTGAGTTGTTGGTGGCTAATTTCTTCATCCCATCCAAGGCCTTGTTGATACATTTCTTGCAGCAGTATTTTAGCTTTGAGGACAAACGGGGATGCAAATCCAAATGGATCGTAAATTGAGCTAACAATAGACAGAAGTTTCCTCCTTGTACAAGACGTACAGCCTATTTGCACCTTGAATCCAATGGTATCACTATGCACTGTCTACACAACTCCCAGAGCTCTTTCAACAGGTCTTTCTTTGACACAATACCCATTTGCAGGTGTCAACTGCTCCAATTATATGTTCTTGAATGTGTCTGCTCTGTCGTCCTGTGGAATCTTTTCAAGAACATCATCACTATTCGTGATCCACTTCGCAAGTCTGAAGCCACCCTTCTGACAAAGTTCTGAGACTTCAGTCACATGTTTCACAGATTTCACTTCACTTTCTACTGACATCAAACAATCATCCACATAAAAGCTGTTTCTGATGATGTCAAATCCCTCCTTGTGGTCCACTGCAGTTTTCAGGAGTGCTGCGTTAGCGCAACTTGGGGAAGATGTAGTACCGAACATATGAACGGTCATCCTGTACTGGTGAGGTGGTGCATCAGAATGTTACCATTCTTCCACCACAGAAATCTCTGAAAGTTCCTGTGATTCTTTGGCACTCGAACCTGGTAAAACATACTTTCAATGTCTCCAATAGCAACAGTTTTCTTGGCGAAATCCCATCAACACTCCCAGGAGAGTACTTGACAAGTCAGGGCCTGACAACAACTGATCATTTAGTGATATCCCTTCATGCTTCATAAAGGCTTCATATTCGCTTTTGAACTTGTCATTCTTTTCAAGACGTCTTCGCAACCCCAACAAGTTCTTCAGTGCAAATGTGTAGTTGTTTGGAAAGGGGACATCTTTGTTCCGAAATGCAAGTGCAATCTCATAGTGTCCATCTTTGAGTACGATTGATTCTTCAATACTCCTTAGAAATAACTTGTCTCCCTGTGAGTGTTGCTTTTCATCACCAATCGTTTTCTGCGGAAAATCTGCATTGTATTTTTCCTGTACCAATCTATCCAAATGCTTGATTTCCTCAGCCTCATGTACAGCAGATACCTCCACTCTGTTGACGAAACACACTGACCTCTGTGTATATTCATTGTCTGCGTGATGTACAATATTCCATAACGTCCAACCAAGCCTAGTTTTCGTTGCATGTGGAGCTTAGTCTGGTTCTGTCCTTAGTTCAAAGGGCTTGTAGGCGTCTGGGACGTTATTTCCTATCATTACTTCAATATCTGCATCCAATTGTGGGATCCTCATATCCTGAAGATGTGGCCATGCTGAAACATCTGCGGCAGTAGGAATGTGGAATTTAGAAACTGGCAATTTCGTTACCGTGTACACCTTTGAAAGAGCTATGTAGTTTTCCATTGACATGTCACACACCTGTACTCCTGTTAATGCGAATGTTTACATAGAACATGGTTTCCCTATAGACTTGATGTCAATGTTCTTTGGTTTCCCACTGACACCTAACTTTCTCATTAGAGAATCAGTACAAAATGATTCCCAGGATCTAGGAATGCATAGGTTTCTACAGCATGGAGGCCTCCTTTCTTCTTTTCTTTAACCAGAACTTTTACGATGCTACACATAACATCAGCATTTTCACCGACCTCCATACCAGCTCCTCAACACAATGCTGTGGTCTCTTTGCGGTTTGCCTTGCTCAGATTCTCACCATGAAGTAAAGTGTCATGATTTCTGTGACAGATAGAACATGAGACATTAACTCTGCAAAACCTACTCCTATGTCCTTGCTTTAGACATCTTAAACAAAGTCCATTGTCTGTGATAAACTGAACTCGTTTCAGCAGAGGTAGTGCTACAAACTTATCACACTCATTGAGAACATGTTGCTTGGATCCGCACTGGATACAGCCCATAGATGCTTGAGTTTGAGTTTGACTGGACTTTGATTCAAAACGGAGTGAACCTGTGGTTCCTGAAGTTATTTCAGTGGATAAGGTAAGTTTAGATTTTACTGACTGGGGTTTCGTTGATCTCTGACCAATGCTGACTTGTTTGAATTTATTCTGTGAGGCATCCTTACAAAAAATAGGATCATTGGCCTTTTTCGCCTCTCGTTGCAGGAATGTCAAGGTCAGAAAACAGCACTTTTTCCCGGACTCCCTGAGTTTTTTGTACAGATCTGCATCGCTCTTGGCATTGATAGCGTAGCTTTGTAACAAGTCTCTTGATATGTTCCGTATAGTCAAGAATGTCGCTTATTACAACATTCCTGCACTCAGACAGAAAAACCGCAAACTCGTCAAGGGCCTTTGGGTTATCAGCTTTAGTAGCAGGCCAGTCAAGAGCCTTGTCTATGAAAGCATTCACGATGACTGTTTCGTCCCCGTATCTTTCTTCCCGTTCTCTAATAACAGCAGGAAATGCAACATCAGCATGTAGGTAACTGTAGCTCTGAACTATGCTCTTTACCTCACCATCAGTAAATTGTTCAAGGTAATTCAAACGCTCATCACTATTGTCAGTGTAAGCGGGAACTTTAGATTTGAACTGCATCATAAATTTTTGGAATGTAAAGGAATTGCCCTTACATGTCATCATAGCGGAGGGTGGCTTTCGAAGGTAACTGATTACTGATGAAATCATTTTGTTTTCTGTGTTCACTGACTGAGGCATCAAACTGATGCTCTAATATGTGACTTTCTGGCACTATTATCAGATAGTACCATACGTGACTTGTTCGTTTTATCTAAACCTGCTCCAGGATTTTTTTTGTCTGCCCTAAAAGTCACAGATATTCTACCATTACTCTGAGCTTATTCCCATTCATCCAATACCTTGAACCTTGCGTCACTAATTTCCATCTGTAATTCTAGGTCCTCTTCTTTCAGTTTAAGCTGTAACTTTTCCTTTTCTAATTCTTGTTTCCTCTTGAATGCAGCAGCTCTTGCCGTTAATTCCGCTCTTCGTTGTTCTTCTCTCAGTCGGGCTGATGAGACATGTGAAGCAGATGAAGCATGAGACAGGGCATAAGAAGGTTTAGATACAGAGACCTGATCTGCTTGCATGCCCATATTCAGTCGTTCATGTTCATTTTCTTGAAGCCATTTTGTTACAGTGTTCTTGAACTCATCAAATTTGTCAATATCATTGTCAATAGTTGCAATGTCATTTACATAATCATCAGGGACAGCGTGTTGTTGCACCACAACACAATAACCAGTTCTATCCTCCAAAATATCTTCAAGCGTGGCTAGCCAGTCTGAATAAACAATACGCACTTCTTCGTATTGTGATCACGTACGACTGTTTATCATCAATCAATTTCTGCAGTTTGTTTTCTAATTTTCCAATTTTCCTACACAATTTGGCAATGTTGTTTCCTTTGGTATTCAAAGTATATAAAATAC